>JAYMTB010001834.1:0-10201 GCA_036897585.1 Francoa sonchifolia | reverse complement strand
ACATCGGCTTGAAACATGAGACGATCAAGTCTTACTGTGATTCTGGTCTGTTAAATCAGAGATGTGTCACACGTTGTGTCATACTATGTTGGCAGTTTTTGAGTATGCTTCCGCAATATACTCTGGGAATAATATCAACAGCACCGATCACAAAATATTGTGTACTCTGGAAATCTTAGGATTTAATTTATGGAAACTAGATATTATAATATTTAGATAATATTTTCATTATATAAGGAAATGGTTGACTAAAGATATTTGACAATTTGATTGAAGATAGATTGGGCAAATATTTTATACATTATGGGAATACTTGAATTAAAAGAAGAACGCTGATTATTATGGCTATGTGAGAGCTTAAAAATATATTCCTCAACGTGATGTTGATTGGATCTGGATGATTAATGATGTATCGTTTTGTTCAACAAGAAACCGTATTCTTGATGCAATTATGTATTGTTAACTAAGCTTTTTGGAAGAGAAGCTATCATGCCTTTAGGAGGAAGGTAGAGGAAACAATGAGATTTTGTTTCTGGTTCCACAAATAGTATTTTTGTTCAACCCCGACATCAGTATTAGGAGGAAGTCCAAAATCTGTATTAGATCGAATTGGTGTGTGTAAAATATTATTATAGTGAAACTTTTTAATCTGGGCGTGACCACACAGACATAGGTGGTTTATCACCGAACTGCGTGAACAATTTTATGTGCCATTTAAATTTGGCTTATTTACTTTTTTGGTACCCAAACTTATAGGTTATATTCAATTAGGTACTCGAACTATTTTTTTGGACAATGTCAGTCCTAAACTTCCAAATTGTATTCAATTGAGTACCTTCGTCAAATTCCGTCAAAACTTTCGTTTAATTGACTTTTGAGGTAATTTGAATTTTACTATAATTTTTAACCTAAGTACAATTTTTCCAAATTTATAACCTAATTGCAATTTGCCCATTTTATTATTTCATTTTCTGAAATTTTTTTTAACCCAATTTTAAATAAATTCTAACTCAATTCTTTTATAAAAATTTGGCAATTTTAAATTTTTTTCATTTCGTTTTAATTTTAATTTTTATGAAATTTGGGTTAGATTTTTTTTTTCATAAAATAAAGATATTGAGTTATAATTTTATTTAATGAAAAAAATTCTAACCCAATTTTCATAAAAATAAAAACAAAATGGAATAAAAAAAAAAATTAAAATTAAAATTGCCCAATTTTCATAAAAAAATTGGGTTAAATTTTTTTTTTTTTTCAGAAAATGAAATTTTTTTTTGGGTAAATTGTAATTAGGTTATAAATTTGGGCAAAATTTAATTAGGTTAAAAATTTGGGTAAAATTCAAATTAACCGAAAAGTCAATTAAACGGAAGTTTTGACAAAATTTAACGGAGGTATCCAATTGAATACAATTTGGAAGTTTAGGACTGACATTGTCCAAAAAAATAGTTCGGGTACCTAATTGAATATAATATATAAGTTTGGGTACTAGAAATATAAATAATCCTTTAAATTTCCTGCACTGTTTATGCGATTTACTAAAGATGTTACAAACTGTGTTACGACACTTTGTGATACACTATCCTGACCAGACCTAACATATGGTATCAGAGCCGGTTCACCAACTGGGCTCTTGGTGTGATTCTGGATGTTTGGTCAATATGGACACACTGAAGGAAAGAGGATCTGTATCTAGGCCCCCATTGTTGGATGATTCGAACTATGCCTATTGGAAAGCAAGGATGAGAGCATTCATCAAGGCTATTGATGAGAGAGCATGGCGTGCAATAATAAAAAATGGATTCCACCTGTAGATGAAAATGAAAAAGGAAAAAGTATCGTAAAATTTTGGACTGCGGATGAGAATAAACTTGTTTGTTACAACTCTCGAGCCCTGAATACAATCTTTAATGGAGTTGATATTAATCAATTCAAACTTTTCTCAACCTGTGAATCAGCCCATGAAGCTTGGATCATCCTACAAACGACCTATGAAGGAACACTTGCTATCAGACTGTCAAAACTCCAAATATTAACCACCAGGTTTGAAAATTTGTATATGACGGATGATGAATCTATTTCATATTACAATGCAAACTGTGTGACATTGCAAATGAGGCATTTGCCCTTGGGGAAAAATTTGTTGAGGGAAGGTTGGTGAGAAAAATGCTAAGATCTTTACTTGGAAAATTTGCCATCAAAGTTGTAGCCATAGAAAAAGCTAAAGATGTAGACAATATGAAACTTGATGAACTAATGAGATCCCTTCAAACTTATGAGATAAATCTGGATACAAATAGAATAGAAAAGGACAGGAAGGAGAAAAATGTTGCATTTCAAAGCCACCAGTCATAAAGAACACACCTCTGCAAATGCTGTAACTATTGAAGATCTGGAAGGGAAGCTTGCACTTTTGACAAAGGATTTCAACAAGGCTTTTCGGAAATACACCAGGAAGAACATGTTCACTGACAGAGGAGGAGCTACTGCAAAAGGAAGAGACATGAAAAACTTACTTGAAGGAGAACAAAAAATCAAGAAAAAGGGGATTCAATGTCATGAATGTGAAGAATTTGGGCATGTACAAGCTGAATGTGCCAATACACTAAAAAACAGAAGTATTTCAATGTCAGTTGGAGTGAAAATGAGTCTAAAAGCAGCGATGAAGAAGATGAAAACTATGTCAGCAATTACGTTGCATTCATTGCTAGCACCAGTACCAGTGTTACACCTGTTGGTGTTGCAACACCAATAAAACAGGAAACTACATTTGACGAATGCAGTGAAAGTGAAGAGGAGTTCACTGAGGAACAACTACTAGAAACTTACAAGATTATGCTAGAAAAATGGGGTATGGTATGCAATGCTAATAAAAGTCTAAAGATGAAAATTGAGCAACTTGAGGAGGACAAGAGAAGGCTGGAAAAACAAGTGAATGAGAACAAATCTAAGTTGAAGGCTGGAAAAACAAGTGAATGAGAACAAAGCTCAGTCGTATGCACAGGCTGAACAGTTGAAAAATACAGAAGCTCAGTTAACTAATGCTAGAAGTAATTTGCAAAGACTTGGCACTCATAGTGGAAAATTGAATGAAATCTTGAACATGGGAAAAAGAAATGGTGATCTACATGGTCTTGGTTATGAAGGTGGAAAATCCAGTTCTAAAACTGTAGTTGTAAATGAAAGGCTGAATAAATCGACGGTGTTTCAAAACAATACAAGAAAACATAGAAAAAATTGTTACTATTGTGGTGTTCCTGAACACATTAGGTCTAAATGCTTACAACTCCTTTTTGATTTGAGAAGAAGATATGCCCATGACTCTCGAAGAAGCACTCATACAAAGATCTGGAAAAGAAAGGATGATCATACGCTATTTGCTGCTCACTCTTCACTAAAAGTCAGCACAGAAGATGTATGGTATTTCGACAGTGGATGTTCTAAACATATGACTGGTGAAAGGAAGTTCTTGAGTAATATCAAAAATTGTGGGGAAGAATTAGTCACATTTGGAGATGGTAAGAAAGGACAAGTACTTGACAAAGTCACCCTAGATGTTGAAGGCCTACCAAAGCTGAAAAATATGCTCTTGGTGGATGGTTTGAAGGCCAATCTCATAAGCATAAGTCAGCTGTGTGACCAAAATCTTCATGTTGACTTTACAAAGGATTCGTGCAGTGTGGTAGATATTAAGAAAAATATGATCATAGAAGGAATTCGTTCAGTTGATAATTGTTACAAACTAGTAGATAAAATGAAGTTTCATAAATTCTCTAAGGATGATCTTGAATTGTGGCATCATCGGCTTGGACATATCAGCTACAGAGGGTTGCAGAAGTTAGAAAAATTTGGGGTTGTAAGGGGCTTGCCAAAACTTGGTGGAGAGATTACCAAAGTATGTGGAGACTGCCAGATGGGAAAATAACGAAAAGTGTCACACAAAGTGTTACAACATATCACAACTACTCGTCCACTAGAAATCCTTCACATGGATTTGATGGGACCAGTGAAGACTGAAGGTTATGGAGGAAAATTATATGTTTTCGTATGTGTGGATGATTTTATGATATTTACATGGGTGAATTTTCTCAAAGAAAAATTTGAAGCCTTCAAAGTATTTAGGAGGCTATGTGTTAGATTAATGAATGAAAAAAAGTGAGAAAATTGAGTAGGTGAGTAGAATTCGAAGAAATCATGATAAAAAATTTGAGAATGCTGATTTTTCTGGTTTTTGTGATGAAATGGGCATTGCTCATGAGTTTTCTGCTTCTAAAACACCTCAGCAGATTGGTGTTGTTGAAAGGAAAAATCGCACACTGCAGGAAATGGCTAGGATAATGATAAATTTCAGGGATTGACTCACAACTTATGGGCTGAAGTCATTAGTACAGCTTGTTATATTGCCAATAGAGTGTTTCTACGCTCTAAAACTAAGGTGACTCCCTATGAAATTTGGAAGGGAAGGAAGCCACATGTGAGATACTTTCATGAATTTGGGAGCACCTGTTACATTCTCAGAGGCAGAGAACATAGAAGCAAGTTTGATCTGAAAAGTGATGAGGCAATCTTCGTGGGATAGTCCATAAATAGTCATTCTTATCGAGTCTTCAACAAAAGAACTAAAACAGTCATGGAATCAATCAATGTGGTGTTTAACGAACTCAATAGAAGACAGGAAGAGGAAACAACAAGTGTAGTTGGTGAAGTACATGTGTCAGCTGAAGGAAGTAAGGAAAATGAAGCTGTAGTCAAAAACCCTGGAACAGGTGTTGCAACACGTGATGAAACACTTGTGGAGACAAAACAATCTGAAGATGAACACACCACAGAGAACCCTCAACAAGGGTTAGGAAAAATAATTCATTAGATGATGTTCTTGGAGGTCTTGATGGAGATATTCAAACAGAGACAAACCAAGGCTCAAATATCGAGATATGGTGAGGTTTGTTAGTTTCACTTCAAAAGTGGAGCCAATAAAGTAGAAGAGGCTCTCAATGATGAATGTTGGATTCATGCTATGCAGAAAGAGTTTGAGCAGTTCTCAAGGAACAATGTATGGCATTTGGTTCCTAGACCTAAGGAGTGCAATGTAATTGGAACCAAGTGGATATTCCGAAACAAAAATGATGAGCATGGAAATATCACAAGAAACAAAGCAAGCCTTGTTGCTCAAGGCTGGCTATACACAGGTGGAAGGTGTGGACTTTGATGAAACCTTTGCACTAGTTGCATGATTGGAGTCGATTAGGTTGTTACTTGCTGTAGCTAGTCATTTGAAATTTAAATTGAACCAGATGGATGTCAAGAGTGCCTTCTTGAATGAGTTTCTGAATGAGAAAGTATATGTGGAACAACCAAGAGGATTTGTAGACCCTCATCAAACTGATTGTGTGTACAAGCTCACTAAAGCATTATATAGATTTAAGCAGACTCCTAGGCCTTGGTTTGAGAGACTATCTGAGTATCTTTGCAGTCAAAGCTACAAAAGATGTGGTGTTGACAAGACCTTGTTCATCAAGAGATTTAAAGGAGGAATGACAATTGCTCAGATTTATGTTGATGACATAGTTTTTGGTTCCACATCATATATTGCTAAGGATGAGTTTGTTAACCTAATGAATAAGGAGTTTGAGATGAGCATGGTAGGTGAATTGACTTATTTTCTTGGTTTTCAGGTGAAGCAACAGAAAGAAGGAATTTTTGTGTCTCAAGAAAAATATGCCAAAAATCTTGTTAAAAGGTTTGGGCTGGAAGGTGCAAATCCTGTTAGAACACCTATGGGAACAAATGACAAATTGACCAATGATGAAAATGGAGTTGCAGCAGATCAAAGTATGTATAGAAGCATGATTGAAAGTCTGCTCTACCTTACAGCCAGTAAACTTGACCTTAACTACACTGTCCGAGTGTGTGCAAGGTATCCAGCAAATCCAAAAGAGTCTCACATTAAGGCTGTTAAACGAATCATCATATATGTAAATGGTACCACTGATCTTGGAATCTGGTTTTCAAGAGAAACAAATGGAAATTTGGCTGGATACCATGATGCAGATTGGGCAGGTAACGCTGATGACAGAAAAAGTACCTCAGGTGGGTGTTTTTACTTTGGAAACAATTTGGTCTCTTGGTACAATAAAAACAGAGTTCAATCTCTTTATCCACGGCTAAAGCTGAGTATATTGTCGCTGGAAGCTGTTGCGCTCAACTGTTGTGCATGAAACAAATGCTAGAAGATTATGGTGTTACACAAAGTGTTATAATTATCTTTTGTGACAACACAAGTGCTATCAATATCTCTAAAAATCCAGTACAACACTCAAGAACCAAACAAATTGACATTCGTCACCACTTCATTAGAGAACTTGTGAAATCAAGTACTGTTTTGATGGAGTACATTAGCACTGATCAACAACTTACTGATATACTCACTAAAAGTCTGGATGTCAAAAGATTTGAACTCTTTTGTGGATCTCTAGGAATTTGCAAAAAGTAAAAAAAAAAAATTAGGGGGAATTTTGTTTTTTTTTTTTTTTTCGTTAAAGAGTGACAGTTCGTGTGCAAGACGTGCGACACAGATACCTGAGGGCAGTTTTCATAACCCTAAAATCCTTATATATTCACTCTCACATTGAATTAGGGCTCATTCTCTCGAACTCTACTGATCTCACTGCCTTACCTTCAACATTCTCTACGAATCTTGTGAAAGGATCACAGATCAACTAATGGTCTGAACAAGGAGTGGAAAAGGTATGATTCATGTTTCCCCATCGTCTAAAAGGTCCAGGGTTACAAGTCAGAGTTAAAGAGTGCCAAGGGAAGCACCAATGGAGACCGTTTCTGAAATAGAACTCTTTGGTGTGGAGAAAGTAGCAAATGTTGAAGAGGGTGTGGTAGGAAGTGCTCCAGTGACTGTGGTTGATGGAGGAACAAGGTCATCACTCATAAGAGATGCTTAACCTGGCTTTTCGTCTTGGTACAAGTATGTAACAACTAAACTATCTGTTGCATCAGTGTCTTTCCTAAACCCTACAATTCCAGGGAGCAGTGAAACCAAAAATTCCTAGAAAGTCACACACGAAAAGGAGACTGAGTCTGTTATAGAGGAACTTAATAGAAACTGAGTCTGAGTTTCTTGAGTATTTTGTTATCCAAGTTAAAACAACTACAGAGGTACCTCAACAAGGTGTTAAGGCACTACATACTGCTGTTTTTGAAAGTGTTGCTGGATGTAGTACATCTCATGCTGAGACTGTTGCTAATATCTTTAAGGAGATTGAGAAGATGATGACTGAAACTCAAGCCACTGGGAATAAAGCTCCGTCTCAGGTAACTTTGTCTCCAGTTCAGTCTGCTGAAAATGTATCTGATGATCATGTAACCGATGTGCCTAATGTCTTTAATACTGATGTGCATCAAGATCCATTGGTTAACCCTTCTGTTGAACATGCGTCTGAAAATGTGGCAAACTCTGCTGAATTTCATGTTGGCTCGCTTGTGCTTGAGTTTGTGCCTACGGAGACTGGTGTTCCTCATGCTTTTGACACACCTCCGGGTGTGAGTCCAAGTGGTATTCCTGGAGGTGTTGATTCTTATCAACATGATAACCTTGCTGCAGATTTAAATGTCACAACTAATGTTCGTACTAAAACTGTTGGTCCTCAACCAAGAATGAGATACAAAATGAAAGCCCGCAAGTGTGTCACTCCTCACAATGAGAGACCCACTACAGCTGCATCTCCAGTTGATTAGCCTATTTCCAAAAAGGCTAAAAAAAGTTTATTGTTGAGTCCTCAAGCAAGACTCGGTCTAAAGGAAAGGAAGATGATTAGATTCCTTTTGAAAAGGAAATCTAAAGCAGCTGGTACTACTGAAGCTGTGAAAATCTCAGATACTCTATGACTCCGGAGTAAGAAACTAAGAAAATATGGAAGTTTGTTACAAGAAAGAAGTTTATTGTTGACATAAATATAAATAAATCTAACTTCCAAGAGTTTGGCCTCTTTGAACTACTGAGCAATCAAAACCAACTTTTTCCCACGGTTATCCATGCTAAACCATTTGTGAAGGCAATAGTTTAGGACTTTTACTCTAATCTACGATAGAAGGTAATTGATACTGAATCATGTCATTTTGAAAGGGTGTATGTACGAGTGTACCATTTTCTATTCTCACTTGAAGCAATAAATGACTTCTTGGAATGCCATAGACCTGAGATGGATTTTGTACCTGATTATGATGAGATTATTAAAGACCTGACTGGAGGGTCTAGTACAAAATGTCCAAAGAATAAGTCATTTCCTGCATCTTAAATTAGTATAAAATACTCTGTGCTACATAAAGTAGCTTTGAAAAATTGGATGCCTTCGTTGCACTCATCTGGTGCGAAAAAGAGTCTGACCGTTCTTATCTTTAAAATTGGTCACTCCATATTGTTTAATGTAGGTTCCTTAATATTCAATCAAATCCATGCATTTGTTGACTTGAAGTCTTCATACGGTGCTCTACCTTTTCCTTCCCTCGTCTATGGACTCCTTATGAAGCAGAAAGACATTAAGCTTTCCTCTGATAATTTCAAACACTTTCCGCCAGAAATTCGAATTGTTTGATAAACTGTTGCAGGGTAAACATGTGAATGACACAAAGGTTGTTTGTTTCGACAGTGATTCTGAAGGTGGAGTTGGTCCTAATTTGGGTGCGGGTGATAACAATGGTACTGCACAACAATTTATTATGTCTACTGCTATGCTTCAAGCTGATTTGGCATTTCTGAAGGTTGAGGAATGGAGGATTGCCAGAAGGAAGAGGACCATTCTAGGACTCCTTGCTAATATACCCTGATTAGCTTTGGCTTTCTTAACAAAAAATGGGGAGAACTGTGTGATGTGGTGGTGTTTTGTTCCTCTTTCTGTTTGATGTGCAGTCTGTTTTGTTTGTGTTTTGTTTATGTTATTCTGTTGGTGAACTGGTTTTTGTTTGTCTGATGCACTAATTGAAAGGAGGTTACATCATGTTGTGGTATGAGAAATTGCAACACCTAAAAGGGAGTTTTAGTTTGGAATGCAACTCTTGAAGGGGAGTTATTTTTCGACCTATGTGCATGTGTAAACCTCAGTTGTGCTTATCTAGTTTCAGTACATTACAAATTTCCTGATTAAGATTATATTGCTTTTGCTGATTAGGTTGGTTTTTGTCAAAAATGTCAAAAAGGGAGATTGTTAAATCAAAGATGTGTCACACGTTGTGTCACACTATGTTGGCAGTTTTTTGAGTATAATATCAGCAGCACAAATCACGAAATATTGTGTAATCTAGAAATCTTAGGATTTCATTTATGAAAACTAGATATTATAATATTTAGAAAATATTTTATTTATTTAAGGAAATGGTTGACTAAAGATATTTGACCGTTTTTCTATTATGAAAATAATTGATTGAAGATTGATTGGGCAAATATTTTATATATTATGGGAATACTTGAATTAAAGGAAGAACGCTGATTATTATGGCTATGGTGAGAGCTTAAAAAGATATTCCTTAGCGTGATGTTGATTGGATCTAGATGATTAATGGTGTATCATTTTGTGCAACAAGAAACCGTATTCTTGATGCAATTATGTATTGTTAACTAAGCTTTTTGGAAGAGAAGCTATAATGCCTTTAGAAGGAAGGTAAAAGAAACAAGGAAATCTTGTTTCTGGTTCCACAATAAGTGTTTTTGTTCAACCTCAGCATCAGTATTAAGAGGAAGTCCAAATCTGTATTAGATCGAATTGGTGTGTGTAAAACATTATTACGGTTTATCACCGAACTGTGTAAACATTTTTGTCTGCCATTTAAATTTCCTACACTATTTATGCGATTTACTAAAGGTGTTACAAACTATGTTACGACACTTCTTGCAACACTATCCTGACTAGACCTAACATTGTCCATCAAACATAATGCGTATGCGTCGAAAATACAATGCAGAGATTCGAAAATGTAGCAGCGAAAATTCAAATATAGAACTTCATGCATTGATATAATGTCAAACAATCACTTGCTTAAAAAGCTCAAACTTGTAGAATGAAAAGCTATCAATTTACAAATTCAAGTTAAAATTCTTCAATTTTATTACATCACTAAGTTAGTCTGATTAGAGAATTCACTAAATTATTAATAAAATTAAAATCTCCTTCACACCTAATTGATCTCAAATTAT
>JAYMTB010001833.1:0-10204 GCA_036897585.1 Francoa sonchifolia | reverse complement strand
TAATTACTAAACTACCCTCCATGCGCATTGGATGTATTTGTTTAGTTACGAACAATCAGACGCCACATCTCCAACAATGTCTCCCCACAATAAAGAGACCCTCTTTTTAACACATTTGGGCCTTGAGGCACACTAGCAAGAAGTAAGAAAATTCACTAAGCATTTTGGTATGATTTCAAAGAGAAGGCAGAAACAAGCAATTGGGTCTGCAAATTTGCCTGGCAAAGTGAAAGAGAACTTGTGGAAAAGGAAGATATGGGAATAGCATAATTGAATATAGGAAAGAATCAATATTTCTTTCAAGCCAAAATATGAGAGAAAGTGCCACTTATGAGTAGTGTGAAGTAAAGGGTAAGCAGCATATAACATAGAGTATGACCCAAGTAATACTATATGACCCTTTCACTTGCCAATTGCTTTTCTTTCAATGTGTGACACATTATTTATCCAATTTCACTGACACCCATGTGGTTTCAATTACTCAAATGGCCTACAAGTGTAATTTTGACTTTGCTTCATTTTAAAAGTAAAATCAAGGACACCCCATGTATGTTATAAGAAGAAAATGGTGTTCACCCAAATAAATTAAGAGATGTTTGTTTAAATTAGAAAATAAATAAATGAAATATCTATGTAATTTAATAAGTATTATTAATAAACAAAAAATTAGGACGGGCATCTATTTACCTTTTGTACCGTGTGGCTCAGACTATGACTATGAAACATCTACATTTCAAACAGGTTGGTGTATCTGTGTTGGGTTAGTATGGATACATATCTAACATGATACTTTTTTTATGTATATTTGATATTTTATTGATCGTGTTAAAAGTTAACTGTACCATGTCAAATATTTGCATATATGTATATGTCTAAGAGATACATGCATGTCTAAATTATATTACATGAATCAATTCAATTGAAATAATATGCATTAGTTAATTTTGTCAAATCAAGTAATATCTGTTCTTTTTTTTTTTGGACAAAAATTGAGTTTAATATTATACACGTATTTCATTTTAAGATTTGTAATATCATCGTATCACCATCATTTAACGAATATCACTATTTACATACCAGTATTTGACATGTTACTTGAAAATGTATTAGTAATGCATAAGTAAGTCACAATCTCTAAAAGATTTAGTTTGACAACTTTGTATGAAAATGAACATGGTCCATGGCCTATTCCAAATTTCCAAGAGAACTGGGATATTTTCATGGTAAGAGCATTAAAAACTTTTTATTTTCCTTAAATGATTAATACTGAGAATATCAATAAGATAATAATTACAATATTAATTTTGTTTTTCTCTCTCTCTATCTCTCTAAGCTTAAGAAATCCCAACACATAATAATTTTCAATAGAAAAAATGTTTGTTGAAAAGCAACATCTTGAGAATAACATAAAGCAGTTTTTGTCCAATTTATTAGCATATATTGATATATCACTATTAGACCGCGCAACCACATTGATATTGATCAAATATAAGAATTTGTATTAAATCCGTGAGTACGAAAATATCAATTTTCAAATGGTCTGACTTTGGGTTGTTAAATGGTCCACTAATTTCGATACTTTTGCAAGTGGAAATAATGGATAAATTAATTAATTAATTTGATATTAAAAATGTAATTATTAGTAAGTTTA
Organism: Francoa sonchifolia; assembly: GCA_036897585.1. Taxonomy (NCBI): domain Eukaryota; kingdom Viridiplantae; phylum Streptophyta; class Magnoliopsida; order Geraniales; family Francoaceae; genus Francoa; species Francoa sonchifolia. Next base: position 8,553 of record JAYMTB010001833.1, on the reverse strand, counting down.
GTTACAATAATGTAAGCTAAAAAGGAAATTAAATAAAGATTAAGAATTAAAAAAAAAAGAGGCATACGAATGAGAAAGTGTGAAAAAGGCAAGTAAGGACGTGCTCACTCAAATGAGTCTGTCACGTGGGATCACTTTTACACCACATATTACTAACCCCACATGTCTTCCTTTCTTAAAATTTATTTGGTTAAATGTAGTACTAATTGGAATCATTAGTATTATGGAGATCTCCAATAATTCTTTTCTTTATAAAACTCACATGTACTTATCTCTCTTTCCTATTTTCATTATTTATCAGACCCAAACTCATATGTTAATAATTAATTCATTTTTGATACACTTATATAATAATTCAGTAAACAGCTAAATTCTTCTGAAAAATATAATTTACCTGTCTAAAAAACATATAAACAATCTTTTATTGAAAGTTTCATTACTTTATTTCATTGGTCCACGTTAATTATTAGACAAACATTAATTTAGATTAATATGCTAAAATATACAAAAATTCTTCATTTTATATAAGTACATAATTTTAAAATGTTCATCTAAATCATTTCTAAATTATAATTAAAAAAAATAAAAACTATATAATAATTAACACAAAAAATTTAAGAACCAATATGGATATAATTTTTTAAGCTCTAAATTAAATAGAGCATCCACTTTTTTATCTTTTTCTTTTTTTTTTGCTTATTTTGATTGTTGTAATAAAGGAATTCCAATGATTCAATTTTTTCATATTAAAATATAAAATAATTCTAATACCATGTTGAATTCAAAATATATAATAAAACATTTTATTTCTTAGAAAAATAATCATGGCTTCATTTACCTACTCCAAATATATATATTTTAATGGGCCCCATTTTCCTTTCTGGTGGAGCCAACAATACCCCCTCAATAATAGGAAACGTGTAACTGATTTAAATCTTTATCACCATTTTTTTAAAATTAATTATTACTTTATCTCAAAATTCAAATTTTAGATTATTTATTTACTATATTTAATTAATTATTCAATTTTTATCGGTGAAAATTCTGCATCGGTTAACCCGTCCACGTCACCCTTCACAAAAAAGGTATGGGTAATTTCGTCATTTCATCTCCAAAATCAGTTTCAAATTTAAAAACAAAAACAAAACAATTCCCATTTTTGTAACGGTCGGAAATTACGATAAAACAAACACAAGTAACGTCGTTAGTAACATCCATGAAAAGACATTTTCAGAACTCACGCCGTCAGCACATTCCGTCAGAAAAGGTGAAATTCTTGCTTGTACCCGGTACAAGTTTGTTTATTTAAATTAGGCCCTCATAAATCGTGGGATTCACTACTAAATGTGGATATTTACCACGTTAAGTAGTTCCCACATGGCACACGGAACTTTATTGTCGACACGACATCGTATGGTACTAAAACGACGTCGTACTGCTATTAATATATTTTTTCAGTGTTCTTCGTTGTGACAGCGAACTTCATATCGCTCTCTTTCTGTTCTTCTCTCACAGCTTCGCCATTTATTTTTAGAGCTCTCTTTAATGTCCATTTTTCGTAATCGCCATTTCTCGCTGAAACCCTAGGCATCGTAACACGATTCACTTCAGCGTTATCAAGAAACCGGCGGCATTTTCGATTCACGAACAGTATGTTTTTCATCGATGAATTTTGTTAACAAGATTTGTCGTTTTCGTCAAAATTTTCGTTCGTATGTTCGTTTGTATGTATAGATGATTCCAAATATGTGATGTTGTTATCTCCTCATTGAATCTGGATTTTATTTTGTCTTTCTAAATTTGATTTCATTTACGGTGGATGACGGATCGACCTAATTTGATTTGTCAGTGATCGAGTTGATGTTCTTAGTTGTGAGTCGGTGAATGTTGGTGGTTGATGAACATTGTAGCAGTGCAGTTTAGTTTTGTAGTTATGTTACATTATTTCCATTTATATCTTGTTTCCTTTTATTTTAACTCTTTGTTTCTCTCTTTATTTGGTAGAAATGACTGGTTCTAGAGTTAATCTACGATTAATTAGGGTTTTTATGAGTGGATTGTTTGTATTTGAGTTAACTCAGTGACTTGTGTTGATTCAGGACAAGTTCTAGATCTGTAGGAACAAATCTAGCAATGGATTCTTCACAGACACAGCAACGAAGAGGAGGTGTGACTTCACATTCACCGACCCATACTCCACGATCTACTGACAAGTCAACACGAGATCTGCGATCAGGGGACTCGAATTCGAGTAACAGACATGATAAGGATAAAGGGGTAAATGTGCAAGTTCTTGTGCGTTGCAGGTGACCTAAATCAGGGATTTGACAAGATTTTGAGTTCATTTAAGTTCATCTCTGAGTTATTAACTGTGTGATTGATTTGTATATCTAGGCCATTGAGCGAAGAAGAATTGAAAATGCATACACCGGTGGTGATTACTTGCAATGAGAATAGAAGAGAAGTTTTGGCTGCACAGAATATAGCTAACAAGCAGATTGATAGGGCCTTTCAATTTGACAAGGTTAGGCTTCTTACATAAAATCTGTAATCCTCTTTCTGGTTGTCCATGAACTGTGGTGGGAAAAGAGACACTGAAATTCAAAGTCCTGCAAATGATTGTATTAGACTTGTTTCGGAGGAGAAAGTCTTTGGATTTTATTCCCTGGGCTCATAATGATGGAATTTTAAAGCTCAACTACTTGCTTTTCTTTTCATTTCTTGTATGATGCAGTGGTCTAGTAGTTATCCCAAGTCATTGATCATAATATTGTGTAATTTCGTATAGGTCTTCGGTCCAACATCCAAACAAAAGGAATTGTACGATCAAGCCGTGTCTCCAATTGTTTATGAAGTACTTGAGGGCTATAACTGCACTATCTTTGCCTATGGCCAAACAGGAACAGGGAAAACATACACAATGGAAGGAGGAGCGAGGAAAAAGGTATTGTTTAATTCTTTGATGGCAAAGAAAGAACTTCATCTGGACCAATTGCTTTTGTTAAACTTTCTATTTTACTTTTGCAGAATGGGGAATTTCCAAGCGACTCAGGTGTTATCCCAAGATCTGTTAAACAAATATTTGATATATTAGAAACTCAGAAGGCCGAATATAGTATGAAAGTCACATTTTTAGAGCTGTACAATGAGGATTTAACAGATCTTTTGGCCCCAGAGGAAACTTCAAAATTTGTGGATGACAAATCAAAGAAACCTATAGCTCTCATGGAGGATGGAAAGGGGGGTGTTTTTGTGAGAGGTTTGGAAGAAGAAATAGTGTGTACTGCTAATGAAATTTACAAAATTTTGGAGAAAGGTTCTGCCAAGAGACGTACAGCAGAAACTCTTCTTAACAAGCAAAGTAGTCGTTCTCACTCGATATTTTCTATAACGATTCATATTAAAGAGTGTACTCCAGAGGGTGAAGAGATGATTAAATGTGGGAAGCTAAATCTTGTAGACCTTGCTGGTTCTGAGAATATTTCGCGGTCTGGTGCAAGAGATGTATGTCTATATGTAGTATTAATATTTATTATAATAAGATGCAGATAATGGCATACTCGAGTAAAATCCTATGCTTATGTGATGAATTTTCTACAATATTGTCCTTTCAGTTAGTTTAGTTTTAAAGGCATGTTAGGCAGTGGGGCACATATCGTTTAAATAAATAAATCATCTTTGCAGGGCAGAGCAAGGGAAGCGGGGGAAATAAATAAAAGCTTGCTTACACTTGGTCGTGTCATTAATGCGTTAGTTGAGCACTCTGGCCATATTCCATATAGGTATCATACTTAATTCTATAATCTCTTTCAGCCTCTTGGCCGTTTTGCAACCTGAGCAGCAGGATTAATTATCTGAGCTTATGTTTGGATTGTCAGGGATAGCAAATTAACAAGATTATTAAGAGACTCCTTGGGAGGGAAAACAAAGACGTGCATAATCGCCACAATATCACCTTCCATTCATTGTTTGGAAGAAACACTCAGCACCCTTGATTATGCTCATCGCGCTAAGAACATTAAGAACAAACCAGAGGTTGGTACTTCTACAGCCATTCCGTTGGGAAAAAATTTGTTATTTGGTCGCTCCTCTTTCTTTGAGACCAATCCCTTAGTTGTATTTTAAGTTTATCTTCCCTTGCCATCTGCTGTAATATTTCCAGTTCTTTAACTATTTCAGATCAATCAAAAGATGATGAAATCTGCTGTGATCAAGGATCTGTATTTTGAAATTGACAGACTTAAGCAAGGTTCGTTATTTTCTGAAACATACTCAGATCAGTATTAAATTCCTTCAGCAACAGGAACTAAATTTTAGTGTACATTAATCATTTTTTTCTGTGTAATCAGAGGTCTATGCTGCAAGAGAGAAGAATGGAATCTATATACCACGAGATCGTTATCTCCAGGATGAAGCAGAAAAAAAGGTTCAGTTTCTGCCGTATGATTGGTCATTGAAATACTCTTATTGGAGTTTCTTAGTGAAATAAAAATTATATTATATAATGATATTTTTCTTTGTCCTTTTATCTTTCTCCTAGGCAATGACTGAAAAGATAGAGCGCATGGAACTTGTATCAGAATCCAAGGACAAGGTATATTTTCATTTTCTCTAGCTAATTTTTCATGTTCTCTACATATGAATTACGCTAATATTCTTTTGGACTTGCAAGCAGCAAGTGATGGATCTTCAGGAACTCTACAATTCACAGCAACTCTTGACTGCAGAATTAAGTAATAAACTTGAACGAAGTGAGGTACTACATTTTACTTTTGGCATTTTGGTTGTCATCTTATGGAACAAAATTTTGCTCTGCACTCTCCTGATATCATCTTATGCAACAATTTAACTTCAGAAAAAACTTGAGGAAACTGAACATATATTGTACGAACTCGAAGATAAACATAGACAGGCAAATGCGACGATTAAAGAAAAGGAATTTTTGATATCTAATCTCCTTAAATCCGGTGAGTAGTGCTATATTCTTCTTCTACAAGTTCTTAATTGTACTTCCTCTGTCTACTCTACAGGTCCCTTCTGTGAGGTGAGTATAAAGGTTCCGTAGATGTTCGACTTATTTACCTTCCAAAGAGATACTACATTGGGATAACTTTCTCATAATCATATCCAATGTTCCTTTCTCAGAAAAAGCACTTATGAACCGTGCAATTGAACTTCGAGCTGAGCTAGAGAATGCTACATCAGATGTGTCCAGCTTATTTGCCAAAATTGGTTTGTATAATAAATTTTGTACTCACTATATTAGGTGTTATCTTTCACAAAACTTATGGATTTTATTGCTTTATCGTGATTTATCAGAGCACAAAGATAAAATAGAAGATGAAAATAGAACACTTGTACAGAAATTCCAGTCTCAATTAACGCAGCATCTTGAGATCTTGCATAAGTCTGTTGCAGCTTCTGTGACGCAACAAGAGCAGCAGATGAAAGAGATGGAGGAAGATATGCAATCCTTTGTGTCAACTAAGGCAGAGGTAAGATTTGAAAAGGTTTACTGTCTTCTTAAGACTATCTATTGTCTTCTTCAATCTTTATCCTTTTTTATGCTAGGCTACCGAAGAACTTCGAGGACAGCTGGGAAAGCTCAAGATTATGTATGGCTCTGGCATCAAAACTTTGAATGATATAGCTGGAGAGCTCGATGGAAATTCTCAATCAACTTTTTGCGATTTAAATTCTGAAGTTTCTAAGCATTCATCTGCCCTGGAAGATGTAAATATTTACTTAAAGTGGTACTTAAGTTCTTTTCCAATTTTCCATGTTTGATGACATATGTTACATGATTCAGCTCTTCAAAGGAATTGCTTCAGAAGCTGATGCATTACTAAATGATCTCCAAACTAGTCTTTACAACCAGGCAGAGAAGCTAACTGGATATGCTCAACAACAGCGTGAGGTTTGTATTTATTAACTTGATATTACACCTTTGATACAGAGACATTTGAATGGTTAGCATTTCTACTAGATAAATGCTTTGTGTTCATACAGGCGCATTCCAGAGCTGTAGAAACCACACGGTCAATTTCCAAAACTGCCATGAATTTTTTCCAGACACTAGATACTCATGCTTCCAGGTTGACCGAAATTGTTGAAGAAGCTCACACAGTCAATGATCATAAATTGTCTGAACTCGAAAAGAAGTTTGAGGTGGGAAAAGTGCTTTCAAAATACTGGCATAATATTACTTTTTGTCAAATCTAATCAATATTTTGTAATGTAGGAGTGCACTGCGAATGAAGAGAGGCAATTGTTGGAAAAAGTTGCAGAGTTGCTTGCTAATTCAAATGCTAAGAAGAAGAAACTGGTATACTGCTTTTTATCTTTAAGCTTCATATAATTGACTAATTTATATCATGTACTTATTTTGCTAATAACAGTGGTAGTTTTTCAAGCAGCATCTTCAATTAAGTTTTTAGTAATAAATTACTAACTCTTTTTCTGCAGGTACAAATGGCAGTGCATGATCTACAAGAGAGTGCAGCCAGCAGAACCAGAAAATTACAGCTAGAAATGTCAAACATGCAAGACTCCACTTGTTCGGTTAAAGCTAATTGGGCAGATCACATGGAAAAAATAGAATCCCACTATATTGTGGATACTTCTGCAGTGGAAAGTGGAAAGAAAGACCTGGAAGATGTTGTTCAGAACTGGTACGTGAAATGATGATGGTGAAATAAAAATTCCCTTAAAACCATGGCAATGAAATTTACAACATGGTCTTGCCATGGTGGTTCTGCTTGAAATCTCTAATACTTTGTCCCCTGAACATATTCCCGAAAATGTGCAGTTTGAAGCAGGCAAAGCTGGGCGTACAACAATGGCAAAATGCTCAAGAATCCTTGCTCAATCTAGAAAAGAGCAATGTTGCTTCTGTGGATTCCATTGCTAGGTATAGTACTTCCTATAAAGAAACTTATAGTTTATACAGTGTACCGCTAATAACTCCTTTACTTTTGACTTTAGGGGAGGAATGGAAGCCAGTCAAACCCATCTCTCTCGGTTTTCTTCTGCTATGTCAGCTGCTATTGAAGATGCAGATGTTGCAAACAAGAAACTTCTTTCACACATTGATCGTGAGTATCTACATTCACATACATTCATATATAATTTGTACTGTGAAGTAATAGGATTATAATCAACTTTTTTCAATCAAATACTTTCAGATTCATTACAACTTGACCGTGAAGCAAGTGGAAATCTCAACTCGATGATTGTTCCCTGCTGTGGAGATATGAGGCAATTGAAGGGTGGTCACTACCACAAGACTGTAGAAATCACCGAAAATGCCGGAAAATGTCTACTAGATGAATACATGGTAAGATCACTACTAAATCAACCTTTAGATTACGGACACATATTCGAAAACACACAATTAGTTTATGGCTCCTGCAACAAACAGGTGGATGAACCATCTTGCTCAACACCAATGAAGAGATCGTTCAATCTCCCGAGCATTGCATCCATAGAAGAGCTCAGAACCCCATCTTTTGAAGAACTGTTAAAGTTTTTCTGGGATGCAAAGTCTGCAAAGCAAGCTAACGGAGAAGTAAATGGAGACGTAAAACAAATCTTAGTAGCATATGAAGCTGCCCAATCCTTAAGAGACTCTAGGCTTCCTCTCACAGCTATTAACTAAAGTGAGAGGAAGAGAGCGGTAGATAGCGTAGAAAGAAAGCATGTACAAAAATATATTCGGCTTGAGTACCTTATTCTTTAATTGTTTGTTGCAAATATTTCCTTGTTGAAAAATTGGGAAATATATGTTAGATTATTTTTGCTCTCGTTTTCAGTTGAAATTCTCTGCTACAATCGCAACTGAACTGTTGATGAGGATTCTATGAGTGTTTTTCCATTTTCAATAGAGAATTTTATCCTTCATTTCACACATTTTTTCATTTTGTATCAGCAATTTATTTATTGGAAACTCTATTTTTCCAAAGCAAAGTTATACACTACTATCATTGCTCGACTCGAAGATATTTACCATGAAGTGGAACTAGGGGTGTAACCGAGTCGAAACGATATTTAGCTCTATTCAAACTCGACTTGAATACAAAAATCATTGCTCGAAATTCAACTCGGACTCGATCGAGTTTTAGTTTATTCTCTCAAACTCGCTCAACAAAATACTCAATTAGTACTCAAGTAGCTACTCGATTAACTGTAATCAAGTCTTTTATTTTTTAATTTTGTTAATTTCATTTTCTATACATTTTTCTATTAGACTCGCGAACTGAGTATTATAAAGCTTGAACTCAAACTCAGACTTGAAATATCTTAATCGAAATCAAGTATACATATTGTCGATCTGAATAGCTCATAGGTAGTTAAAGTGATGGCGGAACACAGATTCCTCCAAACAAAAGTTCCAAGTATTTAGTAAATGGGCTTTTGGCCCAATATGGTATGGGTTTGGGGCGAACAGTCACAAATTAATGGGCTTTTGTCACATTCCAGTCTCGCAACAAAATTCTCCAATGAATTTCTCCACGGAAAAATCCTTCCTGCTAATTATAATTTTGTTTCTTAAAA
>JAYMTB010001832.1:0-10204 GCA_036897585.1 Francoa sonchifolia | reverse complement strand
CAGAGGTGGAAGAATTGGCTGCTTTACGGGAGGGCGATCATTTGTTCATATTTTGATAGTGAAAGTACATTTGGACGACAACATAAAAACACTCGTTCAATATAAGTCATGATTTTGAACACAACACTAAATGCATGCACAAAGAAATATCTATACACGTATTAGCATGCAATGAAACCATTGACTAACCTTTTAACATAACAGCCAATATATTTGATGGAGAAGTTATATCTTTCAGAAAAAAAAATCAAGGCTATTGATACAAGTGGCTAAGCTCACATATTAGCGTAAGCAGATTTCTGAATTATTCCATTTTCTCCAAGAGTGTCATCCTCTCAAGACCAATGTCTTCGTACTTCTCTTATGTTAGTCCTGCTGAGTTTTGACAAATTTCACTGCAGAAAATGTTTCAAGGAAATGCGAAGTATATCAGATTAAGAAATATAAACATCAACAAGATGCATAATTTTAATTGATCATAGGTAACACGTAGATAACAGAGCCAGAGGAATACGGAACAATCCAAACAAAAAGAAAAAAACAACAAAAAATGAAAAAAGCTTGAAGAAGGAAACATCACTGGGTTGACAGGCAGGAAATACTGGTAACAACGGCGAGAAGATTAAGTTGAAGAAAGCAATGGTCAAGATACGTGTTCATTAGAGCAAATGAGGTGACAATTTGGTTAAAAATAGTGTGTTTCTTTTCTGAAATTGATTAAAAAGAAGAATTTTGTGGAGACTTGTCCTTATCTCCATTATAGACAAAAAAGAAAATTATATCTTAAGTCAATGCTTCTTATCAACACACTTGATTAGGTGACATCTCTTCATTTTCCCCCAATTTCAACTAATATAAGGGCCAAAGGAAATGTAAGGACCAACTCATATTACAAGGGCCAATGGAAATGTAGGAACCAACTCTTGATCTAAACTAAGCATCACATATATGAAAATTTGTATTCAATTATTACTTTAATTTAACAAGATCTGGTAGAATTCACAAAATATTGTAAAAACCATAATTAAAGTCCGATAAAGGTCACAGATTGTGGACATGCTTCCGAAAACAAGAATATACAAAAACCTTGCCTTATCATTGGGAGAAAATCAAGTAAAGAGCTGAAGAACTCGTGTAATCGTCATCTGATTCTGACACGGTCCACCAAATTCATGCGATTTCTTGAATAATTTCTACTAACATATAATGAAGCTTGACCTTGAAAAACGAGAGAAATACAAAGAAAGTCGATAAGAATGAAATCTTGGAAAAAGTCCATGATCGCATCTCTTGAAGTAAGCATAGATGGACAAATACCTAAAACCGAAATCATGAAAATAAGAAAGAAGTAACCAAAAGCGAGAGACGAGGGGTGATTCAGCCTCTCCAGTCCGATACGGATATCTAACCTCTGCTCGGGCTTGAAACGTGAATCAATATCTAAGAGTCAGAAATGCGTGATAAATTTGAGATAAATTGCGGCAGCAGATATTCGAACTCAAAATCTTTTACTCTTATACCATGTTGAACTTACAAATTGACAGTTTTTAGTTCAATCGGTAAGTTCAACAATAATATGGATGTTATTAAGCATGTTGTGCTTTTAACATTTGGAGTTTAAAAGTTGAATTTGGGGATTGATTAAACAGGTATAAAAGATTGAAGTTTGTGAACTTTGAGTTTGAAAAAGCATTTCTATGCCATTAGTGATCAGCTTTTGAAAAACCTCAACTATGGTATTAGTACTATGAGTTAGTTAATGAACTATTAACTATATTTTCATTGCTTATTAACTCCAAAATAATTGTTACAAATTATTGAGCTCTAACAGCAATACTTAAACAACATATAATCTGTCCCAAGTAATCTCATTCCATCGCAAGGTATGATTACAAGTACCAAATGATCAAGCCCTGAAGTCGTAATAACATCCAAACTCAGTAGCAGCAAAGAAATCCAAGCACTGGACATATGATGAGGGTGACATACAATTTGGATGATAGAGAAAGCTGGCACAGAATTCCATCATTTTATCCCTTTCCTCCCCCAGAAGTGACTCTCCAGCAGATATCCCATGCTTCTTTCTTTTGAGGTCGTTATGCAAGCACACTGCCAGTTTTAAAGAGGAACGCTTGGGCCCCTCAGCATACTGTTTGATGAGCTTGTCTATTATTCAAATGCTACTCCAAACTCGAGAAAAATGGGGACTACTTGACTCAACTGAGCATCCATAAGAAGGAATACAAGGATCAAAGACAGAATGAAATGAGAATTTTACAGTTCCCTGACCACTACAGCCAGTGGTGAAGAATTAGATTGACAATAAAACAAGAATGAGCGGCGCAGCAACTGGCTGCATGACAGATTACATTAACACAAGCATGAACCGTAATCTTCATTATGTGATGGCTCTGGAGGTTGAACATATTATTAAACCAACATTTATGCGATAGCCAATGAATGACAATGCTATCAACACTAATGATTGTGATTTCATCTCTAATAGAGCCCACTTAGCCTCTTGTTTGGCGTGTGTTGTATGACTTGCATTTTGCGCACTTTTGGGCCACCACATGGAACTGAACTTTTGATGTCCTCTCGCAGTCATTGCAGAGTATCCAAACCTGTCAAAAAAAATTAACTAGTGTGTGAGAGGCTGAAAGAGACAAAACAAATTCCATCTCAATTGCTCTTGCAACTCAAATGAATTCGAAACTAAATTTTAGGCATTCCATTTAAGTTTTAACACCTCTGGCAAGGAAGAAAAGAGAGATTTAAGGGCATAGTATCACATTGCCATCTTTCAAGGTTAAGGAGATGTTATTTCAGGATGACCTAGTGCATATTGGCTTGATATTTGTCAAGGTATAGTGAACTCATAATTTAACATGTAGAGATTTTACATAAAAATCTGGGCAATTTCCAATGCACAATAATTCTCCGGTAAATAAGGGAACTGACCATTTTATTCTGATATGACTCTGGCATTGGTGTGGCTGCAATCTCCATGTCAAATTTCTCCCATACCTTCGACATATCACAAACTGACTTTGAGCATAAAGGGCAAGCATACCTGTTTTAGCCATAACAAAAAATTAGTAAAGCTTACGGCATAGTGTATAAATGAAGAGAAATAATATTTCAAAAGAAGGGTTACTCACTGGAAATGTTCCCTCATCTCCTTCAAGCAGTTTTTGTGTATAGTGTGTCCACAAGGTAAAACAGTCACATCATTTCTTGACTCAAATAAATACTGCATCAACAATTTTTAATCATGGTCGGTTGACATTCCATAATCCATGTATCTAATCTAACCTCTTGTAATAAAGATAACCAAGATAAAGAGGCAACAAAGTTGTTCACCTCAAAGCAAACAGGGCAGTCGTGGTGCATTGCTCCTTCCACACAGGGGTGACTGTTCTTCAGAAGAACCGAATAGCAGCAACCTGCATCATATAACAATAATATAGTTAGCATTGATACTCTGGTAATTGTGTTACCTCAACAAATTGGGTCTAAAATGACAAGTGAATCTTACCACATTTATGGCAATGAAAAAAATTCTCACCCCCCCCAATTCTGAAATAAAAGAAAACTACAATTAATTGGAATGAACACCGAAAAAAAGCCTATCAAAACTCTTAAACATAATCAACTATAATGAGAGAACCAAAAGCAAGTCTGACAGCATGATTTGCTTTCAGTAAATTATGTTTCCCGATAAAAAAACAGTAGTTGCATTCATTTCCTGGTCTCCTTTGTCATTTTCCGGAGACATACTCGAAACATAAAAATAAATAGACATTACGAATCAATACCTGCAAATTCCACAGCCATCACAATGATACTGCTTCTTAGATATCTGGAGCATAAGAAAAGTAAGACAACTAATTACTTAAATGAGTCAAGACATCACACAATTTTTTTCACCAGAAATAGAAAATAGAGGATGAAATTTAGCGTGTGATACGAACAGCCTTTAAAAATGTCAACTACAATTTGGCATTCATGGTTATAGAAACTCGCTATGAAAAACTTGTTTGCATGTAAGATATGAAACCACATCAATGTTCATGTCATGTGAGAAAATCAAAGCAGTGGCAAGGATAAAGATAAACAACTCACATCATCATCAAACAGTTTGCAAGTCTCGCAGAAGTATAATCCCATGCATACACCACAGTTCGTACAGACTTGCCGGACCTGAAATAGCGTAAAACCAAAAAACAATTACGTCACGTACAGTAAACCCCCAAAAAGATCAATAAGAGTAAGGAAAATCTCATTTATACTTCAGATCGTGGCTTAACTCTTTAACAGAAGACCAGCTTCCAGCTGCCAGCGTTTACGCATAATTAGTATATTCAAAGGGCATTTATCGGTATTTCATCTTACATATATAGGGTTAGATTTTATCTTAAAGACATACTTCATTGGATAATTGGAATAGTACAGACTGTATTTTATTTCTTTTCTTATTTTGTCTTTCTCCCTCTTTATTTTATTTCCTCTCTATTTCTCTAACTCTATTTTCTCAACTTTTTTGCCCTACATCACTCATACTTTCGATCTTTCTTACCAGTCATTACAACACAACCTTCCTCTAGGAACTATAACAAAGCACATAATCCTTAGAAGTTTAGTGTAGCAGATTCATCCATTCTCATTTGCACAATGAATCAAAAGAAAGGATAAAGAAGAGAGGATAAAATGACACTCACTTCTTGTTCTGTGTCACATAGAGAACAAATCACCTGAAAAAAATAAAAGAACATAAGTTAATCCATCAGCATTGAATAATGGCCAAAGTTCTATGTTTAACAAGGAAAGCTCAACTAAAAGCAGGGAAAAGATAGCCCTTGATGATTTTACCTTTCTAACTTGATCTCGTGGAATGTCATGTCTATGCTTCTGACTAATATTTATGTTGTTCTACACAATAAAAATAAACAAGGTACCAGTAAGTAGAGTATAAAAAAATCATGAGATTTTATAGCATCGTGGAATGTCATGTCTATGCTTCTGAATAATAGTAACGCGGTTCTATATAATTAAAATAAACAAGCTACCAGTAAGTAGAGTAAAAAACAAAAATCATCCCATTTTATAGCAACATTGAAACGACAATAAACACCATAATAATTTATTTTAAAGTTACAAAATTGACTCCAACTCCACTAATGGACAACCACATCAGTAGGCCAAATTAGTTTCTCGTTATTGAAATAACAATCATTTCACATTACTTTAGTATGACTGTTTGCCGTATCTTTTTTCGGTACAAAGACTCAATAACTCATGACCAAAAATAACCAATATACATAAAGTAATGAATGCCTACATAAAGAAGTTAAAAGTAAAAGCACCCGACCCCTAACTCAACAGATAGAACCCCCAACTAGCTGTTTGGAATCAGCTACTTGAATCTTTATTATTTTTTTTTATTTATCACATATATGAAAAGCCATTCCTATCTATATATTAATTATGTTTTCCAACACTTACTTATACCAATGTAAATTTTTACCTTTCTTAGAGTCATTTCTGTAAAGCAAATTATATATTCTCGATGAGGCATTTAAAGCCTTCAATGAATATCATCAAACCGATCAACATCTTTCCAGGCTTTGGATGGGGTTTGATTTGTTTCATATCCCCTATCTAAGTGCATACACATCTATCTTTGACTTTGAAGCAAACTAATTGCATGGTCACATTACTTAATAGCACAACCAAAACAAGTATCACTGGTCTTCTTGCAACCTTGCCTCCTAGTAGTGGTTTGTATTGATAGCAAAAAACTCCCAAGTTACTTATTACTTCATCCAAACCCACTTGAACTCTATGAGCAACATGCCCATCAATAGCTCATTCAATCTCATCTGTAACTTGCGAAATCTCAACCTGAATGAGTTTCACTCCATTTACCCTGTCTTAGTCTTACCTAGGCCAAAACTTGTAGATTTTGAAGTGCTCAATTAATTCTAAGTTCCTCAACAAGTAACTTTGCATTAATCCTCTCTAAGCTCATCAACTAACACTCTATTATCATCAGATGAATTAAGAGCACTTGCAAAGAAAGGATATTGAAGCAAATCAAGATGATATATTCACATAGAAATGATATTGCATTTAAAATTCACGTCTCACTTTGCAAATTCAACATAAATTTTCTACGAATCAATTCTCATTGTCTTTTATGTACTCGGATCATGTTAAACTCAGTGATCATACACTAAAGGTGAAACCTATCACAATAATAATTGTACATATTCTTTAACTTTGAGAACTACAATATCAATCAAGTATATTCTAGTCTTGTACCATTTACATGAACTTATGATAACGTAGTGGTACAGTTATATTTGGATACATCTATGGCAATAGAAAGAATACATCATAAGGTAATTAGATTAGAGACATCAGGCATCATGTATATCTAATGCAACAAAACAACTCTAAACATCTAAGTGAAAAACAGGCCGAAATTAATTTTAAACTCACCAACATATACAAAATTTACACACAATTTTTTAAGTGTCAAAATAGAAAAATCAAGAGCACATAAAGCTAATAGAAATCAATTGACAAAAAAACTATGCATGCCTTCAGAAGATGTCAAGCGTAATTAAAAATACCTTTGCCTCATTGTGACAATGGTGACAATCAAAAATCTCATTGCAACATGGAGCAATAATGCGACACCTTCGCCGATAATGCAGACATCTGAAAAAAATAAAATAAATAAAAGGCATATGATTTATAAATAAAACTGGAAGGAACTTCAGCCAAAGTTTCTAATAGACAGGCCTATACTTACCCATATTGCATTAATCCTTTTTCTAGCAACTCAGTCGAATCTGAATGATCAATTAAATCTTCTGAAATCATGTGAATTCCATTTAACAGCTGTGAGTACGGGTCTGTAGCTTCTGTTTTAATATCTTTGCATGTTATCTGTTGCAATTTTACAGCCTCGGATGGATGGCATTCAAGATGCTCAACTGCTGCTTTCCCCATTAAGAACTCCCTGGATGAGACTAATAGCTAATAGAAGCTGGCAACAAGCAATATCACCTGCACGTAGGAAAAAGTTTAGCAACACTTCCAAAACATAGAAAGCCACTGTAGATATCCGATCAAGCCAGGAAAATATGCCATTGCTGATTTCTTCTACACAGCTGCAGACGAATTCAAATCAGCAAGAACATAATCCAACCAAGGTTGACTATCTCCTGTCAGCATTATTCGAAGAGAAGGATTCACCAAAATCATTAAAGAAGACCACATAACAACTACAAGGCAGTAGTGAGGAAATCCAAAGCTTCTTTCTGTGATTAGTAACCAATGGCAATGAATGATCACTTTGAGTCCTTCAAGAGATTCCGGAACCAAATCAAATTATATTTGACACGACCACTAAGCGCCCCAACCTATGGTACAAGCAATAGATCACCCAATCAAATTTGTTCTAAAAATAATTCAAAACAGGGCAACAGTGTGAGAATTGCAGAAATGTGTTATTTTGATTGTCTGTGAAGGACAAGCCTACCTCGATTGGAAACTCGGCATGAATTCTCCCCAGAACAGAACTTACCCAAAAGTTAACTTCCACGTACTCTTGCCTGAGAAACCTCTCTCAAGTCAAAATTAGCACTATTCATCTTACCCAATTCTCTCTAGTTTTAAATAAATGGTTCATTAGAAACCAAGATTTAATGTCACTGAGTTCCAAAGGAAAATCCACTTCCATCTAACATCGTGGACCCTTGTATTCATGAAACAACTCCCTATTGAGTTTGGCACAGCATCCTCTTTGTCTCTGCTCAAATAGATTGCAACTTTGACATGCCTTCAAGATAAAGGGTTGAAAAGGGAAGACGGCTCTAAGGGATTACATTTTCAATGTGGATAAAACAATCACTAATGTTTAGTTAAGGCATGATGTAATACCGGTATTTGCAAAATAGTCTTACATGAGAAAGCCACGCCAGTGTCCACCTAAACCTATTTAGTTCTTTCACCAACCTTGAGCATTGTGGACACCTGCAATTCAACAGAAAGAACCTGCAGGGAATATCCTATGCCTCTAAAAACCAGATTGAACATCCTAGTCCAAAGTTAACATCTATCGGTCAAGAAAATAAGCCACGACTCACTCTAGATCTTGCACCAAATGCATATCTTAGCTCCTAGAAGAATCCTTTTCCAGGATAGCTGCATAGTCAAGCATATAAGCCTCTGAAGTCCAACAGCATAGCATTTAGATGATATAGCTAAGAAAGGTTTCCATCATTTTCCTTTGTTTCCACCTTTCGAAGGTCATGAAGATGGTGTTCCAGCCGTGAAAATCCCCAAAACATTACAATTTTATAGTATATTTCCCAGGTTCAGTGTTTTATTCAACCAAAATAAAATAACAACTTGCTAAGTTCGAAAATTGTCCGTCCCCCAACAAAAATCCATTAAGAATGTCCTTAATAATATTAGGCAACAGGCTCACTATGAGCAATGCATACCAGAAGCTTTTACAAGCCTATACAATGTTTTCAATGAAAATACATGCATCACTAAATCTCCGCATAACCATTAAAACTTATACCAAAACAACAACATTATGAGCCATTTGAGCCATATTACCCTAACAGTCTTCATCTAAAATTCTGTCAAGAATTACAATTGACAATAACAAAGAAACCTCAGCTTACATTAGGAATTATAATAAAGAAATAATGACAATTAGAAGAATAAATATTCAAAAATCACAAATACATTTATTCATATCAAAGCAACACCGAACGCAAGAGAAAAACAATAGAAAACCACACAGCAAGAAGGCAAACAAGAACCAAATCAATCCGTTTCCCTAGGCTCCGTTTCAAAAACAATAATTACATATTCAAACGGTCTTTGCCTGATTCCGTGCTCATATAATCAAACATATCATCAACAAAAATACATAAACAAGATCACGAAAAATTAGGTCATATATCAATGGAAAAGAGAGATAAAAGCAAAAGTTAAAACCGATACTAAAAATTTGAAGCGAGAAATCTCGACAGAACGAACTTTCAATCAGGAGGAATATGGAGAGAAACAAAGAGAATCCAGGAGAGCCTCGAAACGCCTTCGATTCTGGTCTCTGATAGCTATGCGAATTCAGAGAAATCGGAGAGAAGCGATAGAAAACGAAAGAATCAGAATGGAAAAAGGGATTTTATACCATTAGCATATCGAATTCGGGAGGAGTACTTTACGGATATATATTTACCTACACCACACTTAAGAAGGACAAATACGTAATTTCGTATTAAAAACAGCCAATGAGAAATTGACACGTGGACTTTAGATGATTACGTGAAATTAATGGTTGGACTGTTGTACTTATCAGTTTGACACGTGTCGTAGCTGTCTTGCGCCAAAGTTATGGAGAATGACGTGGCAGATTGGGTCGAATATTAAAATTAAAATTAAAATTCTTTAATTATTTATTTTAGTATGTATCTTCAAAAGTACTATAATAATGTATAACGTGTAATCATGTAGAAAGACAAAGACAAGATAACAAGATATACACATTGATAATGAAATTAAATATAGTCAATGGTAGACCATATGAAGAAGAAGTTTGGTTTGGGACATGCCCCAAAAACCTTATAGCATTCAATGGTAGACCATATCAATCCAATTTTCTGCAACTATCGAGTCTCCTGAAAGCTACAATGAAGGAATGTGGCAAGTCATGTAGTTCGGATATGTTGAATCTCTTGAGGCCACCATGTATTAATCTTAAATAATCGTGTACGGTTTATATATGCTACACACTAAACCTAAGATAACATAATGACCGATAGGAGACTCGTCATTGCCGTGTTCAATGCAACAGTGTTCAGCAATTTAAAACACCCTCTGAGATGTAATTCGTCATTTCGCTACAGAATATGCTTGTTACTATGCTTGAGTATTCTGGTTAGAACAAGTTACATATGGCTAAAACAATACAGCAGAATGAGAAAAGAAGGTGTAAATTTGTTTTCCTTTCTTGTTTCTTTCGTCTGAAACTCTAGAATTATTTATTTAGTTCTGTCAATTTTCTTTGGCAAAGTTGAATTCACTTGGTCGGAACGTTGAGAAGGAACTTTACTGAGAAGCCATACCAGAAATACACCAACAAGAGCACCCGACAGATGTGCTATGTGATTGA
>JAYMTB010001831.1:0-10205 GCA_036897585.1 Francoa sonchifolia | reverse complement strand
GGATTTGCATTCAAATCAAAACTTACATTCGCATTATCCTCCACTTCCTCCTCCTCCTCCTTAATACCGTTATCATGATCATCGTTCGATGCCTCACTTTCCGACAATCGCTTCTCGATCAATCTAACGCTATCGCCTTTAACCTTCTTAAAGTACCTAACAGCAACATGAATCCTTCTCAGAATAGCGAAGAACTCCTCAACTTCATCGTCCGTTACGCCGCTATCTTCACCGTCATTTCTTCCCGCAATCTTTGGCTTAGCGGCGGAGAAATCGTCGTAGTCGTTCGCCTGCTTTCTCGTCTCTCTGTCCATCGCGATCTGCATCAGAGATCGATTGGCGAAACTCTGGCTTTATTCTGCTGTGTATTCTATTTCCTTTTTCGAAAAGAACAGAGGAATTACTTTAATTTTTCGCAATGTCATCAAGTGGTGGAAGGAAAATTGGGGCTAATTGCCAAACACCGGTTAGGAATTTGTCTAGTCATTTTTCTGTAGCTCTACGTGGCTGTTTTTGATTGGATGTAATTTGTATGGATGGTGAGATAAGTTTTGTCGACGACGGAGGTATGACGTCATTAAACTATTATTTATTTACGTCATAATATATAATTATATGGGCTTGGCGTTGGATGTGTATTTGTGGGCCGATGGACTTAGCCCAAGAAGTAATTAAATCAAAGCCCTTTGGCCCATTGGCATGATTCATGGAGGATTCCTTTCGTGGAGATTTAAGACCAAATTTTGAACAAACTGGATACAGTAATGGCCAAATTAAGCTAAATCCAGACAATGACGAGACATATGTGTGAAAGTTTGGATTTGAATGGCCGCAAGTGATGTACTACATAACTGATGCTATAATTTAGTGCAAGCAAACGAGTTTTAGGAGGAAGAGATATTCAATCTAATCCAAAAGTAAGCTTCAAAGCGAAGCAAAGGAGTTTGGGTGCAGAATCAACCAAAATCAGTGATGGAAAGAGGAAGAAGAAGACGATTGGGGAAGGGATACGTGGGGAGAGAGTGGGACACCAAATGGCCCACCGACCATGAAGGATCACATGCCATTAATGGCGGTCTGATCCACCTCCATATTTTCATTGCCTTTTTATATCAGTTTTGTTTTCCCTTTCTCGCTCACTGTTTAGTAAGCAATGGTGAATAATTCTTCTTCTTCTTCATTAGCTTCTTTTTTTGTGTGTTATTTATTTCTAGTTTCAGTTTTATGTGTTTCTGGCAAACATGCATCTCCTCCCATTATACCCACTAAGATTGGTAAAGGTTACCGATTAATCTCCATTCAAGAGACTCCTGATGGAGCCCTTGTTGGCCTTCTTCAAATCAAGCAGAAGAACTTAATTTATGGTCCTGATATTCCTCACTTGCAGCTCTATGTCAAGTCTGTCTCTCTCACTTTCTTTATTACATTCATGGTTATAAATGTGATTCTCATTTTAATTTACTTTCGTTTTTGGTTTCTTACAGGCATGAAAGGGATGATCGATTGAGAATCCATATCACTGATGCGGAGAAGCAGAGATGGGAAGTTCCGTATAATCTCTTGCCCAGAGAGCAACCTCCGGCATTGAAGCAAACAATTGGGAGATCAAGAAAGAATCCAGTTACAGTCTCGGACTATCCCGGTTCTGAGCTTATCTTTAGCTACATTGCAGACCCGTTTGGGTTTGCTGTGAAGAGAAAATCTGATGGGCAAACCCTCTTTAATTCAAGCTCTGATGGATCAGACCCATATGGTGAAATGGTGTTTAAGGATCAGTACCTTGAGATTTCCACCAGATTACCAGAAGATGCTTCGCTGTATGGACTGGGAGAGAACACACAGCCACATGGAATCAAACTGTTTCCAAATGAGCCTTATACTTTGTATACAACAGATATATCAGCAATCAATCTTAATGCTGATTTATATGGGTCACACCCAGTTTACATGGATCTTAGGAATGTGGGTGGACAGCCTTCTGCTCATGGTGTTTTGCTGTTGAACAGCAATGGCATGGATGTGTTTTACAGAGGGACTTCTTTGACATACAAAGTTATTGGCGGCATCTTTGATTTTCACTTCTTTTCAGGTCCCTCGCCTCTAGATGTTGTTGATCAATACACCTCCCTCATCGGCAGGCCAGCTCCGATGCCTTACTGGTCATTTGGTATGATTCATTCTGTCTTAATCTTTATGAATTTCTTTTAGTCTTTTTCCACCATTGTTAGCAATTTATTTATTTAGTTACCTCTATTAATGTTAGAATTGGGCTTTCAGCAGTAATTTTTGTACGAAACATCCCATGTGGAAGGGAGGTTATGTGCTTTTAAGGCCTCTAGATGTAGGTCAAATTGTCAAACGTATGAGCCCCTGGTTCCCTCCTTTGAAAAGACCCTTTTATACTAGTGTGAACTGGGGTGGGGTATATATTTTGTAAAAAGAGTCTTGTGTTTGTGTTATTGGGTCTGATAGGATGATTTCTTATTGTCAAGTGAATGGATCTTTTAATTAGGGTGGAATTGACCCATTCAGACATGTAAGTTTTTCCTTAAGTTTTAGGTTATGATTGTCTGTTGCTGCTTGCTTTTTAACCAGATGGGATATACATTGGTGTATGGCCCCATATGCGGAAGATCGTGTAAGACATTCTAGGGATTTAGAATTACTTTATTTGTATAATTGGAAGGCGAATTCTGATTAGTGACACATTTATAGAGCATGTTTTTGTGGGAAGAGATGTCATATACATTCTTAACTAGGTTGGTGAGTTGGTGTCCCTTCTTGTTTTTGTGAATTTTAAAGTTTATAACTCCTCCATTAACCCGTGATCGTCTAGAATTGTTTAAGCCTTATCTTAATTGTTTTGTGCAACATGTAATTATTTAATAATAATAGGCACCCTGATAATTTTTTTGTGATCTTTGACCTCGTGTTACACATGTTTGTACAAAGTTAGTGGACCCCTATAGCCCCACAGTAACTCAATTTGTTACAAGTCATATTATACAAAGATATCATTTCACCATATGAGGTTGAAACTGAAACACCATTCAATCTTTATCACAAGACAGATAATTGCTTAATAAGGCCCTACTTGATGCTATAATGAGTCAGCATTCCTGTCAGCATTTGTGCATCTGGCCCAACAGACTTGGGTTTCAGGGAACATGAATATTGTATTAATGATATCATGCTTGCATTGTAGCTATTTTCATGTCGGTAGAAGGCCAATCATAGTGAAGACGAGTACATTAGCGCGTTTATCTATTAAGTGTTTTAGGGTCATGTAGTGTATGTATAACATGTCTAGCATATGGGTAAGAGTTCACAGGCTTTAATTTACGAAAAATTTAATTTTGTAATAAATCCTTTTAGGATTACGGAACAGCCCTCACACTACCAGCTAATCCAAAACTGTCAGTCTCTGTTTAGTGCATTGCTTGTTACACTTGTTAGTATCGGCACAAGGATACCATAGTTCTTTACTGCTAAATAAGAAATCGGGAGTTTAAAGAAATACAGAATCTATTGATAACTAACTGCTCATGTAGATAATTATATCAATGGTAATTCCTTATCGTATCTTTTGCAGGATTCCACCAATGCAGATGGGGTTATCATAACCTATCTGTCGTTGAAGATGTTGTTGAGAACTACAAAAAAGCTCAAATCCCACTTGATGTGATCTGGAATGACGATGATCATATGGACGGACACAAGGACTTCACTCTCAACCCCACCAACTACCCACGTCCAAAGCTTTTGGCATTCCTTGACAAAATACATAAGATGGGCATGAAGTATATAGTCATCAATGATCCTGGAATTCGTGTGAACTCCACTTATGGAGTGTACCAAAGAGGCATGGCCAATGATGTTTTTATCAAGTACGAGGGTGAGCCATTCCTAGCTCAGGTTTGGCCAGGACCTTTACACTTCCCTGATTTCCTTAACCCAAAAACTGTTGCATGGTGGGGTGACGAAATTCGCCGCTTTCATGAACTTGTGCCCATCGACGGCCTATGGATTGACATGAATGAACCTTCAAATTTCTGTTCTGGATTGTGCAAAATCCCAAAGGGCAAGATCTGTCCAAGTGGGACTGGACCTGGTTGGATTTGTTGCTTGGATTGCAAGAACATTACAAAGACAAGATGGGACGATCCACCTTACAAGATAAATGCTTCAGGAATTCAGGCACCTATAGGCTTCAAATCTATTGCCACCAGTGCAGTTCACTACAATGGTGTTTTGGAGTATGATGCCCACAGTCTGTATGGTTTTTCTGAAACCATAGCCACTCACAAGGGACTTCTAGCGCTGGAGGGAAAGCGGCCATTTATTTTGTCACGCTCAACCTTTGTCGGTTCTGGAAAGTATTCTGCTCATTGGACGGGTGATAATCAGGGCACTTGGAAAAATCTTAAATATTCTATTTCTACTATGCTAAACTTTGGCATATTTGGGGTTCCCATGGTTGGCTCTGACATATGTGGCTTCTATCCACAACCCACAGAAGAGCTTTGCAACCGTTGGATTGAACTGGGAGCTTTCTACCCATTCTCAAGAGATCATGCAAACTACTATTCCCCAAGACAAGAGCTTTATCACTGGAAATCAGTAGCACAGTCTGCTAGAAATGCTCTTGGTATGCGGTACAAGCTCCTTCCGTATCTATATACATTGAACTATGAGGCTCATATCAGCGGTGCCCCAATTGCAAGGCCACTTTTCTTCTCATTCCCAAATTATACCGAGTGTTACGGGTTGAGCACCCAATTCTTGCTAGGAAGCAGTCTCATGGTGTCTCCAGTCCTTCAGAAGGCGAAAACTAAGGTTACAGCACTCTTTCTCCCAGGTACGTGGTACAGTTTGTTTGATATGACACAAGCAATTATTTCGAAGAGTGCACACTACCGCACTCTCCCTGCGCCTTTACATGTGATCAATGTGCATTTGTATCAAAACACCATACTCCCAATGCAGCGAGGTGGTATGATTTCAAAGGAAGCAAGAATGACCCCTTTTAGCCTCGTTGTAACCTTCCCAGCCGGGGCAAATGAAGGTGAGGCAAAAGGGAAGCTATTCCTTGATGACGACGAACTTCCAGAAATGGAACTTGGAAATGGGTATTCCACATTAGTTAACTTCTATGCATCTTTAAGTCACGGAACAGTGAAGATATGGTCAGAAGTTCAAGAGGGCAAGTTTGCATTAGAGAAGGGGCTGATTGTAGAGAAGGTTAGTGTATTGGGATTAGATGGAAGCAGAGGCGCGACCGCCCTTCAGATAAATGGAAACCCAGTGACAGATTATTCCAATATAGTGCTCACTGCATTGGAACACAAGCACATTGAGAAGCTGGAAGGCAACAAGAAGAGTGTTATGGTAGAGGTTAAGGGTTTGGAATTGCCTGTGGGGAAAATTTTTGCAATGTCCTGGATTATGGGGAGCAAAGATTGAGGATCAAAATAAGGTTATGTAATTGAAATTACGGTATTTAATCAATTTTTACTGTTTTTTCAATTACTTAGAGCCGTAGCTTAATGTGCATGTATACGCAAATTTGCTGTTCCTTGTTGATCAATGGGAATAAAAATTCAAAAATTCAAAATTTCATTATTTCATATTAGTATTTTTTCCTCTTTCACTATACAACCTTGAAATAAAATTTGTAGAATTCTTGAAATAAGGGCATTAACTACTTGTAATGTAGGCCCATTTTTGTAAGGTCCAGTTTTTATGATTGATTCCAAATGACAAGTGGACTTACCACTGGTCCTGCTACAACTTCAGTTTTAAGTAAACATAGTACCATTTGATTCATCAAACGATTTGGTTTCTTTCCTTTTCAAAGAAAATAAAATCAAACATTTTGATTTAACTTCCCCCTGTCTGTACGTTAGATGTAATTCAACCAAGCATTAAGAAGGAACCAAATCTGGCCCATGGGTTTGTGTAATTGGCAGTTACCGCGTCCATAAAATTACCAACGCCCAAGCAGCTGGACGACACTTGTCCTTTTCCATGAAACGTGCAACGCTCTTGTGCGTAGAAACACTGATTCACTGTGTTTTTTTGGCTGCGATCCACGTTGGCAGCTTGGCGGGAATCAAAGGGATCTTTTTGGGACCACTCGTTTTTAGTTGTGTGATCCACTTGGCTTCATCTTAGCCAATGAATATGGGTGTGGTTTATGGTATGTATGTATGCATGTATGTCTGATGATGTGAATGGGACGTTTATACATAATAATAATAATAATAATAATAATAGGATACGGGCAGGCGTACGGATTGGTGGGGACGAGACGAGGGACAGTATCTCACTGCATTGGAGTGGTTTGGTACCGACCGTTAGATTGTCACGTGAAAGGAGTGGCATTTTCAAATAAATTGTAATTTTAATTTTAAAATAATTACAATGTGTTTAATTGTCTATTGATATTTTTGTTTGGCAATAAAAATATATATGTATGTATGTATAATATTAAGAATAATTTTTTATATGCAATATTTAAATAATGGACCAAAAAACTACTATAAATTAAATTAAAAAATACTGGAATATTAAAACTAATTTACTATATATTTCAAATAATAATAATTTTTTGAAATTGAATGATTATGATAAATACTATATGAGATCCTAAAATATATCAAAAAAATAAAATAAAATACTGAACAAGTCGTGATTTAAGCAACAAATCACAAAACAAATAATTTAATATATTTTGGCCTAAAATGACGGCTTACTTGGGGAGAAAGAAACGGTCAGTGGTATGATTGTAAATTAAAAGAACTACAGGGCTATATATCGTGCAGCGATAGCAGTAAACGTTGCACAAACTGAATGCTAATACGTTGCCGAGTTGCGGCAGTACGTTTCACAACTAAATCAGCAACGCAAGAATTTACAATCTCACTCTCACTGATAGCGCGTGTAGATAACTGTCAACGATAAGGTAGAGAAAAGGGCTCGTGATACGTGAGTGTGGGGCACATAGTCATGATTACACTGACACAGCATGGCATGATATGCATGACATGCTATTAGGATGGTCATGCCACATGACTCTGCATGTACTAAGTAAACTCCAGCTCATCAAATTAAATTAAATTAATTTCCATAAATAAAAATATTAATTAATATTTATTTTAACTCATTGGAAAAAAAAAATTAGTAGAATAAAAAGGGACTGGAGATTTCTGTAGAGAGAGAAAAACGGAGGTATAATTAAGAATTTTTCAGATTTTGATTTTTAATATTTGAATTGATGTTTTTTTCAATGAATCATGTTGAATTTTCTGCAAAAAAATCGATTGAATTTTAACCGATCTTTGTCATCTTGCTCCTGAAAGAAATTTCATAGCCATAAATTTCTAATCCTCTGTTTGGTGTTGCTGTTTGCTGTTTGGGGGTTTAAGGGTTTTGGATTATCTTATATTAATCGGTTTTTGTTGTTTACGAACAGAAAGGTGGCGGGGGATTTGTGTTTTGAACAAGCAGAACAGTGAGGCTGCGGTAGCGGATATATGTCGGCTTGTTTTGTGCTGGTGGTGATTTGTTTTCCGTTTTTGTTCCGGCTTTGGCTTCCTTGTTGTAACGATTTTCCGATTTGTGTTACCGGTTGCTCTGTTTTCTCCGCTTTGTTCGCTGTGATTCTCTGCTGTTTTAAGCAGAGACTGAATCTGAGTTTTCCGTTTGTTTCGATGCGTTTGAGGCGAAAAAGGTATGTGGGATTTCATCAATCTGTTAAATCATGTTTTGATTTGGGGGTTTTTGTGATGAGTCTGATATGGGTTTGTTTGTTGTGTTTTGAATCTGGGTTTTGTAGGACTTGGTCTGGATTAGATTGTTTTGGAGGTTTTCATAACAACCGATTCTTCATAGAGCCTTTTACCTGATTCTAATCAGTTTTTTTGTATTTTTTTTGGCTTCTGATTTTAGTTTCGGTTCATATCCCCAAGTTTTCTGGTAATTTTGAAATTGGATTTTGGTGAATTTGAACCATTTTCAAGAAATGCCTGAGCAAGAGAAATTTCGAGCAAAACCCCAATATCGAAAACGAATTTCTGGCAAAGAGCCTCCAAAGATGAGGAAAATTCGTATAATTGTTCATGACCCATATGCTACTGAATCATCTTCAAGTGAGGATGAATCTGAATCAAAAAAAAGATCCAAGAAGCAAATTGTTCATGAGGTTAATATTCCTTTTCATGTTTCTTCTCAATTATCATGTGCTGCGCCTGCTGTTGAGAATCAGTGTAAACGTAAGGAAATTAGTAACGGTGTTGAAGAAATGGAGAAAGAGAGGGTTTTAGTTAAAACTCCACGAGCCCAGACGAGGCGAAGACCATCCAGTTCGTTGTATAGAGGTGTTAGGCAACGAAAATGGGGCAAATGGGCTGCCGAGATTCGCGATCCAATTAAGAAAGCTAGAGTTTGGCTTGGTACTTATAATACTCCAGAGGAAGCTTCCATGGCGTATGAAGCTCGGAGGCTCCAGTATGAGGCAGAGCTTGCTGCCCTTGAATCTAAAGAGGCCAATTCTGTGTCTGCTTCACCTGTTGCTGCTACTCAATTTCAGAATCACCCGGTTTCTGGGGAACCCGAGAGAATGGTTCTGCATACTTCACCCAATTCAGTCCTTGAATTGGAGACAAAAACTCCAAATGAAGTTAAAAATGAAAATGCTCCAATATCGGCTGGTGTTGACAGTAATTTTGCTGAGCCTGCAATGCCTGTTATGTGCATATTGGATGATGAGGCATTGCCATTGTCTCAACTTGGGCAAGATCTAAACCTTGCAAAGGAGCTTGATTCATTCTTTGGAGCTGATTTTAATCCGTTATTCGATGATTATTGTGGCATCAATGATCTATCTCTAACTGGATTTGATGATACTCCTCTTGAACTTCCTAGCTTTGATTTCGACCTTGGTTCAGATGATTCTTGGATGAATCCACCTAAGAATATTGCGAAGCAGCCTTTAAGTTTTGCAGTTTAGGAATTATTAGTCTGAAAATCTCAAGAATTATGAAACTGATTCTTGCTGATTAAGATTTTGATAGTAAGTTTAATTTATTTGTCTGCTGAGTGAGATGGAAAACTGATTAGCCCTTGGTTTTCCCTGTGTGGTTAAGCAGTCCGAAGGGCTCACATCTCTCTAGTTTGTCGTAATATGAAATTAAATTATATCCATTCTCTATTTTCAAATCTGTTTGTTTCTATGTTAAACTGTTCGGAACAAGTAATCTAGATAATATGGAGTATATCCTTTGTTTTTTATCGAGTTCCATAGGAATAGCTGTAATCCAATGGATTATGCTGTGACATGAGAGGAGAGTGATGTTTGAATGCATGTGTTTCTGTTTCTTCATTCCTTCGAATAAAAGCAATTTATGGCAGTAGATCATAATTTGTTTGATAAAATAAATAGAGCCATTAAATTTAATTCCCAATCTATTTGGATTTTGATTTCTAGGAAGAACATCATCAATGAAGCATCCAATATAATTGGTTAAGAATGTTGAAGGGTGTGGTGCTAAAAAGTCTTCCTGTTTTCATTATTATATTTTCCTCTTTTGAGAGTGAGTCTTCCACTTGAAAGTCAATTCTTTTTTATTTGAAAAATAATAAAATACTCAACAAATTCTGCTACTTTATTGACTTCTTAAGTTTTTACCATATGAATAGGGAATGAAAAAGGTAGTATAATATATTCAAATTTGTTTTTCCATTAATATAAACTCAAAATCTAGGAAAGGAATAAAATCCTATATTATAGAAAAAGGAAATAAATCATTTTAAATTAAACTATTTCCATTAATACATAATTGTTTTCAAATTCTAGCCCAATAGCCAAATTGGGCCGGCCCATCACAATCTTCAGCCAAGTACACTTAAATTTGTATGATTTAATTTTAAGTACGTTATTGATTAATGAATAAGTTAGGTATGTGTACAGTTACAAAAATTAAATAAAAAGTGGAGTGAGCGTTGAGTGACACGAGTCCTTGATTTAATGACTTCTTCATCTGCCACCTTCATTGCCCTGCCCCCTCTTTCTCTTTATATCCTCACCTTCTCCACCCACCCTCACTCATCCATATCCACCACCCTCCTCCGCTGCCGACATGCCTCCCATTCTGCCCCAATTTTCCAACTCCGTTAAACTCAAGTATGTCAAACTCGGCTACCAA
>JAYMTB010001830.1:0-10207 GCA_036897585.1 Francoa sonchifolia | reverse complement strand
AATTCTTTCCCGATTTCCTTCATCCAATTATTAGGTTACACTATTCATTGCGTTTTCAAGCAATTTCTCCCCAAACTCAATCATCTTGATTATAATTCATTGTCCTTGATTTAGGTGATGCTTCTTCATAATTACTGGTAGATTCATGAATTTTATGCCGAAAATTTATGTATTGCCAGTTCTGTATTTTGCACGATATCCTTCATCAATTACTAGGTTACTGCGTTTTTAGGCAAACTTAATCGTCTTCAATATAGTTCATTCTCGTTTTCTTAGCATTTTAATGCGATATTGTTGTATTGTCCTTGATTTAGGTAACGCTTGATCATAATCACCTGTTAATTCGTGAATTTTATCTTGAAAAGTTATATATAGCTAGTTCTATATCCACTAGGTATTTTCATTTTTTCCGGAAGTAGCATAAAAACTTTTGATTCTGAATTTTATTAAGGAATTTGATAGATTGTTTTTTAGCTTGCAAGTTTTTGTTAAACATTGGTAGGTGTTGATTAGGTATCTTTGAGGGGAGCCAGTGCGAGGGAGATTACGAGGGATACCCTTCTTGAGAAGATTTCGTGGGAAAGGGAGTTGCGTAATTTTGCTAAACGAGCTTCAGCAGCTGCACTCTTTATTCAGGTTCCCTCTTTTTTCTTTTTTCTCTCTTTCTTTTGGTGCTTTTCAGATTTTGGTTGATACATTTCATCCTGGATGATACGGATAAAAAATGCTGACAAGCTTTGAAAATTTCTGAATGGGTATATAACATGATCAAATTTGAAACAACATCATCCATTTTGCATAGATCCTAATTCCCAATGATGTGGTGTCTTGTTAATAATCAAATAATGTAACTTATCCAACAAATATTCAATTTTCTAGTTGTGTGTGAGAATTCAGATTTGCATCCGGAGAAAAATAAAAGAAGAAATGTTTGAAAGGAGTTAACTGATTAATTAATATTTGTTAGGGCCCTTGGCGTTTATGCCAAGAGGTCTCAAGTTCGAGCCCTACCTACATCTCGTGTGTGTGAGTTTTAAAAAAAAAAATTAATTACTATTTTTCCGTAAGATTATAATGAAAAATACGTTTTAGTAAATGGAGATTTGACATGTTTTTATAATACTTCCAGAGAGTTTGGAGGCGATATAATGTGACAAAAAAGGTGGCTGTGCAGCTCCAACAAGAATGGGAAACCTTAATGAAACATCATGCTGGTTCAATGACCGGAATCTGGGTTTGCAGTTGTATTTTGAGACCTTTTCTTTTCTTTATTACATGTTTATCGAATCGGCATTGGAGGATCCGAAGCAGAGATATAGAGTGCATTCAGATTTGCTTCAAAGTTCTATTGGAGAGCATAAATTTACCAGGTGTGCCAGTTTGACAAAATTTATGCAATTGGCTATGTAGTTCAAGCTTCAACTCTAGTAGTTAATTTGAGATTGTTTTTCATAGTGGCTGTTGATTTGAAAAGTCCAATTAGTCCATGGGTTCTTTTTGTGATTTCTTTATAAATCTTTTCCCCTACAGAAATCAAATATGTGATGGGTTAGTAATTTGGAGGCTTTTATATAATTATTTGTATCAGCTTGTGATGCATGTGCTTATAGGTCAATTTGGTCAGGTTGGA
The DNA here is from genome assembly GCA_036897585.1 of Francoa sonchifolia. NCBI lineage: Eukaryota > Viridiplantae > Streptophyta > Magnoliopsida > Geraniales > Francoaceae > Francoa > Francoa sonchifolia. The sequence goes on along the minus strand of JAYMTB010001830.1, from coordinate 8,577 downwards.
TTTTCTTAAATCAAATTAATCATTGCCCAATTAGTATTCATATTATAAGGAGTATCCGTTTGATGATTATTCCTCTAAGGTTTCTAGATGATGGATTCATTTTGTAAAGTGGTATTGTAGTTGTTATGCAAGTTGCACAAAATGATTTTTCTCATATGCATGAGGTTCTCACTTAAGTATGCTGTTGTTCATTTAATTTGAAAGCAAACTAATTTTATACTCTTTAGTTTAGTCCACAAGGAAATAACTTTTTTCCTGGTTAACCTTCTTCATTGTCATGACTCATGACATTTTTTACATTTATTGAAGCAGATATGTTTTCCTTCTTATGGTTTCCAGAGAATTAAGGTTAACGCTAAGTTATCACTTTGCTAATGTACATGGGTGTTATTATAAGCCTGCTTAATATAAAGCAAATTTGGTTTCTTATATATTGATTTCATATCTCAGATAGAGATGAGAATGATTTATATACTGGGTGTCAATCAGGTTGAAATTTGTGTAATTTAATTACAAAAGTTTAAAGGTTTTCTTATAAGAGTACGAAAGCTTTTCTTAACATTAATATATCATGGATGTTTTTAGAGTAAAGCTCGTAGAATAAATGCAACGAATAAATAGAGTGGGGTAACAACAATATTGCAGGAAAAGACCCAGTATATCTTATGTTGCATAGTTTCTCATTTTCTTCATTTATCTATTTTCTTATAATCTATGATTTCATTAAAAGCGCATGCCATTTGAAGAGGTCCTTTTCACATCATTTGCCCTTTAACATATTTATTGGAGAAAAATTTTCTTTTTGGTTTTGTGTGTAGATCCAGAGAAGAATTTTTGCTCCCTGGCAACAGGTACACTTGAAGAAAGAAGAATTTGGTTCTATCAAGTGAAGAAGCTGAGTTCTATTTGCTCATTTATTCTTGCTCAGTATGATAAATTCCATGATAGGAGTCAAGATATTATTGTTCTTACTTCCTTAGCTATGCGTCTTCTTGTTGTCTTAACTGATGTGAAAGGATGGAAGAGCATTGGTGAAGGAAATTTTCTGGATGCAGATACAGCAATGAAGGATTTAGTTCGGTTTATTGGAAGCAGTAGAAGTGGTTTTTACATGTCAATTGGAAGATACTTTAGAAGATTGGATCTTCCTTCCACTTCACAAGCGGGAAGTGTAGTCCAAAAGGATGATACAATATTAATTACTGCAAGTGTATTAACTTTAGCTCTACGGCCATTTCATGTGACAAAGTTAGTTGTAGATGATTCTGGGGTGCATTACGCTGCTGAGCAATTCTGGTTGTCAATACTTACGATTCCGTGGCTCACTCAACGCATACCAGCTGTTCTTATACCTGCTCTAAAGCACAAGGTTATTCTGTCACCATGCTTCCGGACTTTACTGGTAAGATTCATTGAATTTGAGCAACAAATCATAAATGATTTATCTGTATATTTAGACGTATAATATTGTTCTCGTAAGATAACTTTGCATTGTCGTTCAGTACATTACTGCGTTCTGCATTGAAGATATATTTGTTGCTTATATCATTGTAATTTCTCAAAATGATTCTTAATGTTGTCATTATATATTGGAGGTATATTAACATTTAATCTCCGTTACTAAGCCTCAAGTCAAAGGATTTCAAGATTTTTGTTGTTTACTCCTAAAATGTTTCCAAATGTGGGCTAATCATACTATGGCAGGTGATGGCAGATTTTGAGAGACCCAATATTAATGGAGATGTCAAAGTTGGATAAGCAAGTACATTGTTCGTCTGAGGTGATTCCACAAGTCGGTTGGGCCCTTTCAAACATTATATGCCTAGCAACAGTGAGTGGGAATAAATTAGTAGATCCTGGGTGCTTCAGTCAAGGTTTAGACTACGCTTTATATGTTCGTGTGATCATCTCCCTTGCAGAGAACTTTGTGACTTGCCTTGAGAATGTTGGATGGATCGGAAAGGAAACCCAGGATTTGCAAGGTGATGCTGAAGCTTCTTCTACAGAGCCCATTATTGCAATTTCAAATGAGACTAAGGCAGCACATGGCTCCTTAAAGATGTCCTACATGGACCTGTATAGGCCTGTTTGTCAACAGTGGCATCTGAGAAAACTTCTGGCACTCGTGGATAAAGATATACATATTGATGGAGGAGAGAGTCCACCACTAGGCGGTCTGGATTCCTTGGGAAGCTTGGAACTGCTTGATATTGCGTATTATTATTCTTACATGCTTAGAATATTTTCAATGTTGAATCCCATGGTCGGATCATTGCCTGTTCTTAATGCATTATCCTTTACTCCTGGGTTTCTTGTCAATCTATGGAGAGTGTTGGAAAGTTCCCTTTTTCCTGCCAATGAGCAAGTTGTCAAAGATAGTTCATTTCACAGGAGCAAAAGTTCAGGGAAGAAAAAAGCTGGAATTATTGATAAAAAGCAAAAACAGCCAACTAAGGACGGTGTTAATACATGGGCCAGTATACTCCATAAAATTACTGGTAAACCACAAGCAGGTGCTGAGTCTATAGGTCTTTTTGATGATCAGCCTATACCTAGCCGGGTTGATGAACCTTCCTCAGATATTTGGGATATAGAGCCTTTAAGATGCGGCCCACAAGGTATTTCGAAAGACACATCCTGCCTGCTTCATCTGTTTTGCGCAACCTATTCACACCTACTCTTAGTTCTTGATGACATAGAGTTCTATGAAAAACAGGTAAGATGGTTGGTTCAAGGTTTTTCTGACAATATACAGTTGTGAAGAATACTCATTTGAGCATTTCATGACATGAGTTAGGTCCCATTTACGCTGGAGAAGCAGCGAAGAGTTGCATCAATGCTCAATATGCTAGTGTATAATGGCTTGTCCCATAGTTATGGTCAGCAGAGTAGACCCCTTATGGAGTCTGCGATAAGATGCCTGCATTTAATGTATGAAAGGGATTGCAGACACCAGTTTTGCCCCCCGCTTTTGTGGCTTTCACCTGCTAGAAAGAGCCGACCCCCAATTGCAGTAGCTGCCAGAACTCATGAAGCTTCATCAGCTAATCCGAGATCTGAAGATGCTTTCACAGTTCTGAGCATGGGCTCTGTTATCACTACTATGCCACATGTATTTCCATTTGAGGAAAGGTTTGTGTAACATGATGATCTGAAAAGGATTCTTGTTGTACTCTGTACTTGAGAGCTATGATGGTTCTGTGTTGTTCTGGGCGATCTTGCTACAAATAAGCCTTCTTTATTTTATACTTGTACATTTTCATTCTGAACCCCTTCAAAACAGCCATCATGTTAGTGCACCTACAGGCCCTAATGCTTGCACATTCAAGGCCTGGCCATGTTACAGCGTTCAACATTTAATTGAGACATAATCTTTGCCCGAGGACCAGTAAAAATCTTAAATAACACCTTAATATCATGATATATAATGTGTGTCTGCTTCAAATGATATCTGTTAACTTGGTATATTATCTTGGCAGAGTTCAGATGTTTAGAGAGTTTGTCAAGATGGACAAGGTCTCCCGGAAAATGGCTGGTGAAGTGGCTGGTCCTGGTTCACGATCAGTTGAAATAGTAGTCCTTCGGGATCATGTTGTTGAAGATGGATTTCGACAATTAAACTCCCTGGGGTCAAGGTTAAAGTCATCAATCCATGTGTCCTTCGTCAGTGAATGTGGCCTTCCAGAGGCTGGCCTTGACTATGGTGGATTATCTAAGGAGTTTTTAACTGATATATCAAAAGCAGCCTTTTCCCCCGAGTAAGTGACATATTGTATGTACGACTTCTTGTAGTCTTATTTGATAATCTGCTCTTCCAACTGGTAGCTTTTAACTTTTTCTGGTGTCCAAGGTATGGGCTTTTCTCCCAAACCTCAACTTCAGACAGGCTTCTAATTCCTAATTCATCTGCGCGATATCTAGAGAACGGTATCCAGATGATTGAGTTTCTTGGAAGAGTTGTTGGTAAAGCTCTTTATGAAGGAATCTTGCTAGATTACCCTTTCTCGCATGTATTTGTACAAAAGCTCTTGGGTCGATATAGCTTTCTTGATGAACTATCGACACTCGATCCAGAAATCTACAGGAATCTTATGTATGTAAAGGTAAACCCCCTGTTTCTTTGAGAAGTATAATTGTCTTACATGTCTTCACACACACAGACACTTCAAATTCTGATAATTAATTGTTTCTACAGCATTATGACGCCGATGTCAAGGAACTTTCTCTTGATTTCACAATTACTGAAGAATCATTTGGCAAACATCATACAATTGAGCTTAAACCTGGTGGCAAGGATGTTTGTGTGACAAACGAGAACAAGATGCAATATGTTCATGCGATTACAGATTATAAGCTTAATCGACAGGTCTGGTATTGGTTCCTATTGGGGGATTATGGGATCTCATGTACATGTATGCTAACATTGTTGAAATTGCAGATAATGCCCTTTTCAAATGCATTCTACAGAGGGTCGACCGATATCATATCGCCATCGTGGTTGAAGTTATTTAATGCAAGTGAATTCAATCAGGTATTTTCCTTTATGTTACTTTATAAGGAATTACAGTGGTCTATGAAGTATTGATTCTGTGTTTCAATGTACTTATTAGTGTATGCTTGTGTCTGTATAATTTGCAGTTCTGTGTACGAACTGGTCCTTTTCATTTTGTTAGCAATATGTCAGTTCATAATTAATTACCATGTGCAGCTGCTTTCGGGTGGAAACCACGATATTGATGTTGAAGATTTAAAAAATAACACACGGTACACTGGTGGTTATTCTGAGGGGAGTCGTACGGTTAAACTCTTTTGGGAGGTACTAATTAACTCTGCAATGAAATTCAATGAACCGATGATTCTTGTTTGATTTTCACTTTCCACTTCTCTTTCTTTTCAAAGCCACTTATTAATTTGCTTCTCGGCTACCTATGTTTTGCTCTCTTTATGCTATAACTTCTTACCACATCTCCACGCATAGCAGACACCCTTTTTTAAGAACAATTCAACTGGCATTTGGAGTTCATTGTGAAAATATTTTCTAGTGCATCAGAATAATGTGTACCCATATGGATTGTAGATGTTTACTAATCTCATTAACTTATCTTCTGATTATTCCGTTACAGGTTGTTAAAGGATTTGAACCAAATGAACGCTGTATGCTTCTTAAATTTGTCACCAGTTGTTCTCGAGCTCCATTACTTGGGTTTAAACACTTGCAGCCTACCTTTACTATACACAAGGTATGCTTTTGATTCCAGATGCTCGAGGTAAATTTCATTTTTTTTTCATAGCCAATTCTTTTAAGCAGAATTGGTACCTAAACTATCCGAAAAGTTTCTATTCTCGGCACTATGTTTGCTATTTAATGTAAATAGAGAGACTTTGTGAACCTGAACTTTCAATTTAATGAATTTAGTCTTTGTTCTGAAAAAAACTCTTGATGAGTTTCGGATGGAGATATCTGAGATGGAAGCTTTACCAATCACACCCCACCATGACATTGAAAGTCAGTCCATCATGCACACTGCTGGTGCTGGCTAAGGCCAATATTGGTAATTTAGGGGAGAAGCTAAAATAGGGTTTTTTATTTTATTTTTTTGGGTTTGATTTGTTTTAGTGAGAAGTGAAAATTGGGGCGACATGGCTTACAATTGATGGAGAGGAATTTGTGAAGATATGGGTTGTGAAAGTTTCTGTCACAAAAAATGGCTCATTCAATGCTGTCATGACTCATGAGCACCTCTAGTAGGCATCATTATTATACATGCTTCCACCATTTAGGGCAAAAGATCACATGGACTGGGGTCGTTACATATTATGTGATTCATTCAGGGTTGCACGCACTACAATACTAGTTACTTTTCATCCTTGGTTCTTTAATTTCTTATTGTTTCTTTTACCAAACTCTTTCATTCCATGTTAGATCTTAAATAGCTGCTCGCTTCACTATATCTCTTGTGATTTATTTGACTTGGTTTGTTGCATTTTATGTTACACAGGTTGCTTGTGATGTTCCTCTTTGGGCAACAATTGGGGGACAGGATGTGGATCGGCTTCCATCAGCTTCCACATGCTATAATACTCTCAAGGTATTGTTAAATAGATCCCCTCCCCAAACCACCAACCTGCAGTCTACTAGTACGATACTACATAATTTAGAGCCAACACCAACCTTTTAGATTTTTTACTTCTCTTATGTATCCACGAAATCATGTGTTGGCATGGTTGCAGCTTCCAACATACAAACGGCCAGGCACTTTGAGAGAGAAACTTCTATATGCAATCAGTTCAAATTCAGGATTTGAACTTTCTTAGGATCTCAAACTTATTACAGCATCAGGTAAACTTCTAAATTTCTTTTTACTTATTTCTGTACGAATTGAGCAGCATCATGGCGTAGTTATATGCTGACACTATATTGGATTTTGACAGCCATTAATCTTATGAGGAGCTTTACAAACCATAAGCATCATCAATCACATGTAGACATAAACATCATTAAATAATTTTCTTATCCATGCATGGTCTCTAACTTGCAAGACTGTCGAGGCATCAAATGAACGAGAGATCCATTTGATTACATAAATGCTTCCAAGTACTAAAAAACCAATACCGCTTGGATTATAGGTTGTAATTTGATAAAATAATATGTTAATCCTACATTTTCATCAGTAAAATATTGAAATTAGGTCATAAATGCTAAATGAATTAACGGGGAATTCATATGGAGTTGAATTTATAACATTCTTTCCATCGTTTGTTTTCAATTTTGCAAACCTGATAATGCATATAGTAATAGACTTGTATTAATAGCCACATTAAATCTCGTAGTTAAAAGTATCTACATGTAACACATTTCATACTTGGGAGAAGCATTACAACACCTCACTACCTATATGGCTAATGAGGTTACTTATATATAACACCATAACAAAACAGATAGAACCCCTTGTACCCATATATTTTGTACGGGCATGTTTTTGTGAAGATTGCAGGAGCAGAAGAGTTGTAATGGTCTGAACTGTCACAGGCATAGCTTCAAGAGATGAGTGAGAATCATCCCTATGCAAGCAGATCACCGGCCAAAACCCGTCAACAACTTTTGAGGTATGCATATCATAAAAAGCCATTTTTGCATTGCAAAGTAGACAGATTTCCATTGTATCTATGCTGCGGCAACCCTTGTTTCGAACAAATTTATGATGCGAAACAAATACACAAGAAGAATTAGGCTACTTGTTATATAACCAAAAAAAGCGCAGGCTTGTGCAGCATTTCCTTTTGTATCATGTACATGATAAGGACCAAGCTATAGAAATTAGATTGGTTGTTCTGTAACTACACACAGTCTTGTTCGACATTTAAATTCATGATAATTTAACAAAGTTGTATTTAATTCATTAAGTGTATAACTATATCCAAGCTACAAAATATTTACATTCGATGAGTTTTCGCAAGTATGCATGAAAAATGAGAATCTATGCATTACTAACGTTGTTGGGCCTTATGATATATCTGTGACATGGTGATAGATAAACATGTTTATACATATATTGATTCGGCTATACAGTACACAATATATGTAATGTAACTATGTAAGCAGATTAGTATTGCATGATATTAGTATTGCATAGGTGTCGGGTTTTTGGAGCAACGACCATTGCTTCAGTACTTCTGATTTCGGGGAACTGACAAATTTTGAGGCTTATATAGCAATATTCATCGCAATATCTTTTAGTGTAAGCGGTACCTGTTGTATCGTGATACAAATATAGTAACATCTATTATGCTGTGTAGTTATTTAATAAGTTTATTTCCAAAATCATTTTTTGGATTTGAGTTATTAGCCACCATCAAGTGTCACTGATTTAGTATTGACAGGTGTGCTTACATTGATGTATAAGCCTTTTTATAGAATTAAAATATTCCATAGATTATTGTCGTATGTTACAGAAGTAAAATGCTTCTAGGAGAAAACAGTAAGGTTGAAAAAACCCGACTGCTTCTCCATCAATAATTATACCAAATCTTATTGCACGAAATGGAGAAATGGTCGTGTAAATAGATCAATAGCATACTTACTCTCTTATGGGCCAGAGGTTAACCCAGTTGAGCTACAAGAGTCACATTCTGACAGGCTTTAATCAATGCATCAAAAGCAGGGGAGTTTTAGTCATCAGTTACAAGTGTATAATAATCATACCCAAGACTGTCTGCGTGATTATGGAACTGATCCATCTCACTACTCGAAACCTGGATCCCGACCAAAAACATTTGCACCAGTTTCACCCTGCTAAAAGGATAAACTTATATTCCATCGGACTTAGGGTGAAAATTGCAACAGATGATGACAGCCTCAACCATCACATGTCACACTCTAACGAATTTAAAGGAAGTTAACCATGAACTTTTTTGACCCAAAACTTTAATATACAGACCAATTTAAGCCATTTCTTTCAGGGTGCAAAACAAACGAAGCTAAACAATTTAGGGGGCAAAATAAGTATTTTACCATTTATTTAATTATTTCGCCGTAACGCGAGATTCCACGCAAATATCTTAGGAGACGTGCGTAGA
>JAYMTB010001829.1:0-10208 GCA_036897585.1 Francoa sonchifolia | reverse complement strand
CCAACTAGAAGAGTTTTCACAAGCCACAATTCAATGTATTTACAGATAAAAAAATGTAGTAAAGCACAATTTGAGATACTGTCATAAGTTGAAGGAACTTCACTTTTACAAATTAAAACACAAATGGAAGACAGGTGTGCTATAGAGCATACCCAACTAGTGAGCTCCTTCACTACAAGCTTGCAAACATCACGAATAGCTGCTAAAATTGCAAGATAAGCACCAACATGCAACACATTTGACACATTCTCATATAGACCCTTGAAAACCTGTACCAAATTTAAAAAAAAAAAAAAACAAAAAACTTAATCAAGGGATAGAAAATATGAAGCCTGACAGTACAAGAGATATCAGTTAACTAGACATCAATAGAAAACCTATAAGCACAGTCTAACACATGATACCCTTCCAATACAAATATGGTTTAACAAACTATAGATTTCAGCATAAATGTTATCTTGAATTCTTCATTCAAGCTGTATACTACGCCCATATATATAATATTAGTAGTGAGCTTTAAGAACTTCATAAACAGGACTATTTTCTAAATACGGGATCCATGCAGTGTCGTGCTATTTTTCAGTGTTCATGCAACTAACAGGAACTCGTAAGCAACAACCGAGTTCAACCATGAACCCTTAAGAAAAGGATACAAGCAATAGTATTTCCTCAGAAAGAGAACACACAAACCTTCTGAGCCAGAGCCAAGGCAGCCTCATCTCGACTAACACATCTAAGTATGATTTCAGGAACCTCGGCTATCACTACCTGATCAAATATATGCCAACACATATAAGAATTTGAAGATATGTTCCTAGCAGAATCTTATTAAGATCTCAGATGAAACTCAAATGGGTGAAAAATGATGAATCATAGGGAGTACCAAAAATCAGAATGACATAATATGAGAAGTGATTAGCAAATAGTATGCACACCAAAAGGACAAAGAAGATCTGATACCTGAATTTCTGCTTCTCTAGCATCATTAGTTATCAGCGTTTCCAACTGAAACCAATTATTAATGGGAGTCAACAAGGGCAAAACTAAATTTAAGTCAAAGACATGAAATTTCAGAACTAGTTTGAAATAAGAAAGGAAACCAATAGCTGTATCATTGCATGATAACCAAGTGTGTGAATATGCATAACCTAATGCCCTAAGCAAAGATCAGGGTTTAAATTTGCATCCAAATATATTAAAAACAAATCTGCACCCTAGGTTTTTATTAAATCTGATACTATTTTTGTCCATTACAGCATAACAATTTTGTCATTTCCTTTGGCTGGGTTACCCGCAACAATCAAAACACAAGCCCGCAAGGAAACCCCAACTGCATCAATTTCCAGTTGAGGATGTTTAACACACAAAAAGGGATTAACATGAAGAGCAGGGGAAGAAAGAGAACACGATAATGGGTAGCAAACCAGTCTGCAGACAAATATCCTCATAGTGAATGTATGACTTTGCACCCTCCAGAAACAGAATAGTTCAATCAAACATCCACAGTACAATATATATTAAGGAGAGAAAAAACAAAAAAGAAGAAGCTCCGGGGTTATTTGCAACCTTCTGTGCAACAATATGGTAATTATCCAATGCATCCCCTGTGGTCAATATAGGCTCCGGGGTGCTACTTCCAACGCGTTCGGTGGCAACGGGTGAGGGTAATGGCAGTGAAGAAGCTCCCAAATCCTAGAAACAAGAAAGAATAACAAATAAATAATAAAGAATGAGACCCTCAACAGAATAAAATTCATTTAACCAAGAGATGCTCTACTTTTAAAGCACTGAAGGATTCTGAAGAACTCAATTCAGGGGCTGAAGTGGTTGAAGGAAATGGAGCAATGGCAGAATCATTCTCAGAACTATGCGGGATAAGACCATCAACTGCACCAATATGTGCTGAGGAAGCACTGAAGCATGACAAAAATAAATTCAATTATGGTAGGATTTGAAAATTTTAGAATATTGAAGAAATTAAATACTCAATAGAATAGAGAAACCTAAGAAGCATAGCTGAATCCGCAGTGCCAGAAATAGCATCCAGTGGCCGGGAGCCTGCCTCAAGTACTGAGTTTGCGGTGCCAGATGGATACCCTTGAGTAAGTTGCCCTGATGCTGAACCAAATGCACTAGCCAGATCAGTAGTACCAGATGGAGCAGAAGAGCCAGCAGACAAAGCATGTGAGGCTTGGCTAGACTGGTTTTGCCACGGAAGTCGGACAAAGTCCTAGAAAGAATTCGGCAAGGAACAGACAAAGAGGGGGAATTCATTACAGCACTCCTCAGAGCATCATAAACCATCTCATGCAAAAGGTCAGTAGATGTTTACCTCGTACACACGCTGTTGAGAAGGAGACAAATGACCGGGTTTAGGGCGTAGGGCCTCTGGTACAACACCCATAAATCCTTGTGTATACATGCTTGCATCAAAAAATGCTGGACCAACTCCCTCTCTATGCTTCCTTCTTAAAGAGAGTTGTTGAGATATTTCCCCATCAATGGATTGTACTGCCTATATAGAACAGCATACAGTGTAGATCCAAAAAATAAGTTTTGGGGAATGCAAAACACCATTAAAATAACCCAGAGGCAACCCCGGTATATAGTAATTATACAACAGTTGGACCAAAAACAATCAGAAACAAATAAATGAAATTCATATCGTTGAAAATGGCAAGATGGGCAAAACAAACAAAAAAAGAAGGAAAAAAAAAACTAATTTACAATAGTGAGCATCACTTCATTAAGAAGATAATAGAATAAATTGAAATAGCATGTATATTGCTTCTCAGAACTAGAATGCCTATCACGTTATTGCTTTAAACCAAGTAATAAATGAAAACATGCAAATTTATAAGAAAATGCAAACAAAATTAGAGTCGATCAATTAATTTTACTTGAAAACAACTCCTAGAATCAGCATTGATTATACCTTACAAGGAGAAATATATAAAATAATGTCAGCTTCCAATCTTGTCACCTTATGATAAGTGTAAAATCACAAGTATAAGACTAGTTTAACAGAGAATGCTAGTGATGGGATTGGTTACCAAACTTTTATCAGCTCAAATAAGAAATAGATTCAGCTCCAAGTTAACCACAGGTCCGAAGAGACAATGATAGATCATTGTATACATACACCAACCCCCAAAAAAAAAAGAAAAAAAAAAGGAATTTGTATTTGACAAAGCCAACCTTCTCTAGCAGCATGTTGGGCACACACACATCATTTGGCATGAAGAGTATGTTTTCACACACATAGAAGAGGATAAAAGAAGAAATGCAAATATCATAAGGATCTATCTGACCTTATCTGTAGCAGCCTGTTCAATGACTGCACAACCTAGATCAAGGTTATCGTTAGTCACAAGGTGAACAGCTTGATCTAGAAGTTCACTTGCAGTATTCAAACCCTGAACTGAATTCCTCAATTGACTTGATATTGAACTACGTAAGGGCTCCTATCAAAGAACATAAAGCAACCGATAAAGGATGAAAGATAGAACGGTATCATTTTGCAACCCAATTAATTAAGGCGAGATGAAAACCTTGCATGTAACATGAGCTAGACTCCCTGAGAGACTCGCCACCATCAAGTGTGCTGCATTATATATGCGTGTTTCATCTGATTCCAAAGCATAATCCTACAAATGCATAAAAATTGATCAGGACTGCAGAGATCTGTTTCTACTGCTGTGAACTAGAGCATAAGCAATGATGCAGGTTGACACGTTCATAATTTTATAAATGGCAAAACACTGGAAGTTGCAGGAACCTCTCTTACAGAGTGAACTTAGGTGATAAACTGTCAGTTTAGTTGGTAAAATAAAATTTAGGACTAAACAACCTTAGTTATACGTATTATGAAAATGAAAAGTTTCAGAAATAATAATGTATTCAAGAAACAACCGTGCTTGCAGGGAGTTAGATTTAACAAAAAAAAGTACATTTAGTAAATATTAGTTCTGAATTAAAACATGAAGATCTATTTGGGAAACTAAATAATTGTGCCACAACGACTGGAATATGAAATGTATAGATGTGAGGAACAAACAAAATATTAGAACTATAAAAGGGTAGGTCAGCCAGACAGCAAGCAAAATACTTGCAGATGGCACCAAGTTTAGTAAATAACCTTCAAAACAAGTTCCTTTGTCGTTTGAGTTGCTATAGAAACACTGCGCTGAACAATGCCAGAAACTATCTCCTTGATAGCCCTATCCATTGCAACTGGGACAACTCTGTAATATAGATAGATATATAAAAATGAGATTAAGAGTGTCATTAATAATATACTTCATAAGCAGGAAAGATTGTTGTGGCAACAGCTTAAACCTCTGGAAATGCAAGTGCAAGCCCAAATTAACGAGCTTCTGGTTGATAACAACAAGCGCGCCAATGTTAGGAATTGGTGTTGAAAGCTGCAAATTAAACAATTCGGGTTAATAACAACCAAAGAAGTCAATCCACTCTTACAGACAAGAGAAGGGCGAATTGCCATCAAACCTGGCTAACAGAAAAAGAAGACGGTGACGGTGTAGCTTGTAACAGTCCTTGGGCAGAAGGGAGCTGATCAGACAAGCCTAGTGCAGCTAGCTTTTCATCCTCCGTCAATGTACCAGAAGATAGATGAAGAGGAGCAGCATACTGAATCAAAAGACTAAATTAGAATTTCTAGAGGGAATAGAAGGAATTTGTAGCAAACACAACCAAAATCGACAAATTGACGAGGACCTGAGATAACAAATGTGTCCGGCTAGCAGAATTAGATGGACTGGAAACCTCAAGAGGCAATTCAACTTGATTTAGTGGAGACGCTATTCCTGATTTGACTTCAGAAACCACTTGTGGTTGGGACACTCCAAGATCTTTGTTTGAAAAATCAGGATTGCCTTCAACTTCTCTTACTCGATCCTTGAGAAGAGAAGTTGGTTTAATGTCCTTGATATCCACACCAAGGTTCTTGAATAAAACCTGAAATTCAAAAGGGTCATACCATATTTGAACAGATACAGGTGCCAATGTTATGAAAGGAATTGGGAAACTCCACTAGTTAAACAAATACACTTATGTACCTCAATATCAAACTTGAGGTTCATTTTTAAGTTGGGCATTGAATAGATCTCAGCAAGTAATCCAAGAATGCCCATGGTCCAAGGATTAGGAGGCTGATATGCCAAACTGTTTTGGCATGGTTCCAAAACCTGCAGAAGGAGAATGAAAAAAATCAGAATACATAGCTCCAAAGCATACCTATCAATCATCACTTTACTCATATTCATACCTTAGAAGTAAATGGAATTACTGCAATCATCAGTCCCTTCTCATATGCCTGCAAAAAGAAGTAAACAGAAACATATAAAAGTGTTTAAAACAATACATGGACCAAAATGTAACATATATTTCTTCAAGATGGAAGACTTCATAAGTGAAATAATGACCTCTATAATCAAAGATTTTGGATCTATTTCACGCCCTCTTAATACTTGATTCCTGCCAATTGTCAACTTCCCAAGCCAGCTACCCAGATTCTTAAGCAATGACCGCTCCTCTGAACTTGATTTTATAAGCTCTGATCCTAAAAGAACCTGAAGAACATATAGATGCTTAATGTTTCGTCTCTACACTCCACAAATAACATCAATCAAAAGCATGAATATGAGTTATAAAACGAAACCTTGCAGTTTTCATAACTAGCTAGGACAATCTCTTTATTCAGAGCCTTTGAATTAACTCTGTCAAGGAACTTCAGGTACAAATCGTGAAAATTTGGCTCAATGCTTGCTCTGTCAAATTTGGCGGAATATAAGTATTGGACAGATCAATGATAAGGAGAAAAAAATTGCAGCAGCTAATATTAGAAATAGCAAAACATTAATTTGCGGATATGCATACAGCTAGAAATGTACATAAGTACCTACACAAAAAAAGGGCAAAAGATAATATAGAAGCTTTAACCTTTTCATGACCATATACTGGGCAAACCAAGGGTAGAACTCCTCCTTCAAAATTTCATTGAATTCGTTTGACTTAACTTCAAGATTTGCAACTGAAATATTATTAATTAAAAACAATATCTTGTCCTGGACCTCCGATGCAGGAGCCTGTTAACAGAGTAAAACATAACAAATGAAGAGGTCTATTATCAAGTCTGAACTAATTAACATCTTGTCACTTAAGAATGTTTGTCTTTTCAGAACATAAATGCTGATCTAACACCGGTGGATGACAAACCTTTAATCATCTCATTATTTAGAACATACCTGCATGGGTACCTTAACATGAGGCTAAGTTACTACCTGCTGCCCTTAGCATATAAGAAATTACTTGCTGAGGTAATGTTCAATAGAATAAATATGATATTTCCACAATAATTGGAATATATTAATCAGAATTGCATAAGGAGTTGGACGTCACACAGCTTTGCAAAAATAAGTCTACCTTAATAGATATTTGAAACAATTCATTCATAATGTGATATATGTTTTCTGAACTGCTTATAGCTCATCATAGCAAACAGGAATGTATCATGCTTGGAACGGATGAATCAAACCAAAGTTTATAAAGAAAGATAATATTATACAAGTACCTCAATGGGAGTGTCTCTTCTCTCTGCCGCAGCAACAAGTGTTTCAATGTTCAACGCAGAGCCAAACCCTGTATTAGTATATAGCTAATTGAGTTTGCTTCCGGAGTAGAGAAAATAAAGATACATTAGATTGATGATAACACATTTTTTGAAAAGCATAATGTGCATTGATGTGCACTTCAGGTATACCCAAACTTAGAAGAAGATGGCACATGGAGGCCATGCCTATAAGCTACACAACAGGTTGTTCACCCCTGAATAACACTTCATCCTTGGAAATATGATGAATTCTTACAAAACAACATCCACCATATGGGAGTAAAAGAAATACTAAAAGTACCTCCTCTGGAAGGACGAGTAAAACCAGGGGAAGAAGACAGTGTTGTTGGAGCACTTGTTGCATTATGTAACTGCAATTGTCGCAATAAAATCAAGAAAGGTATGAGAACAATTTCTAAATATGAAACAATACTGCAGCAAGTTACATAAATTAAGCAAATGATATCAAGCATGCATTATACCAGAATATACCTTCTTTATAGTAGAACCATCGGCTAAGGGAATAGCTGATGGTTGTCCTACAGAAGTTAAAGCAGGTTTCATGTCACTTGATGGAGTTGCAGAGGCTTTGTGTCGGTCATCATTAGAACTTTCAAGACGCGGCTGAAGCTGGAGTGGAGAAGAAAGTTGCTGCCCAGTCTGAGTGCTACTAAACCCATTTAACTGCATCAAGGATCGAGAAAATTACAATAAAAGAAAAGGTATTATTAGAACTGCCCAAATCAGAGGAACCAAAAGTTCCATAATCCAGTCATAGGTAATAGACCGATGTTCAGGTCATAATATAGAAATTGGTCTGAAATAACCAACCCAATCATCTGAACGATTTAAAAATTATATCTATTCTTACATTCAATTTTCCAGCCATCAAAATTCCGACTCTAACAGACACATCTATAACAGGCAACCATGAGTTGCAATACATGATACATGAATCCTGAGAGCTGCCATTAAGTGCTGTGGTTTGACCAATTGGTTATAACTTATAACCCCCCATGGTATGAAGATGAATGCATTTTCTCTAATTACCTCAACATTTCCAATGGTAACCTGCGTAGATACAAGATGCTGAACAGAGGAACCATTGTTGCCTCCATCTGATTCCAAATGGCCTGAAGAAATTTTGGCAAGGGCCCTTTCGATGAAAGCAACAAGTTCAGAATGAGTACCCCGCAGATGAGATATTTGTAAGATGTGGTTGCAATACTGTGGCCACTCAATCAAACGATCCACAAACTGCTCCAAAGCTTTGGTCCCGAAAACAAACATCTGCATGCAAGAGGGTTAATTAATTATCAGAAAACAAAAACACCAATGAAACAAATATCACTCCCAAAGATAATACAAACTTTAGAGTCTGCAGGTTTGCGTAATGCATCTAAAACGCCGCGCAGGGCAATCCCAAGAGTAAGATGAGTTACAAGTTGGTGCTTGATAACTGAGCCTGAATATAACGAGAAAATAAACATTAGAAGTTAGAACAAAAATCTAAAGCCTGCAGAAGCAGTTATATTGGCATATGAACACACATGGGTTGACGCATTCTTTAGGTAGTTGTAAAGTGCAACATAATATGCTGCAGACAAACAAGGCATGCATTCTGCACAATCATGTTGCAAATTCCCTTGAGCTCTTATAAAGATGATCTACCTCTGATCCAACACTTCCATTTAAACAGATAGTCCAGGCATGGCATATATTTAACCATCAATGTTCAGACAAACCTATCTTCTTTCTGGTAAATAACATATAAAAGAGGCTTTCTCCTTAACCACTCCTCAAACCATCCACAATCATATTCATAATATCTACATATTTCCAAAAGTACTTCGATAGCAGGATTCCATAGAGAGGATGAAATCTAAAAACCGATTTAGTTAATGACAGCTTAGTTCTGAAAAATTACATTGACACTAACAAGCGTCGGAATGTGTTATGTGCCTCATCAAGCAATACATGAGCAAATGACTGACAAGCTACAGTTTTTTGCATAACTAGAACAGCAAGAATGATTTACTTAGGATCTAGCTGTATTGAACTTCTAAACAAGCACCAAGATAAGTTTGGAACATCAAGGTAATCACTGAGACATTTTCTACCAAACATAGTAATTTTAGAGCATTCTAAAAATAATGTACATGAGAAGATATACCATAACATCTTTATACAAAAGATGCTGAAGGGTGTTTAACCAACATTAGTTCATTTACAAAATAATATAATCTATCATATATCATGAAGCAAGAAACATCTATTTGCAGGAAATGTATTTTATGTTTATTGGTTTATCAAAGAATGTAGATTCAAACAAAAATGAATCCACTGCAATCTCCTTCAGTTTATACTCAGGATCAGTTGCAATCTCCATCAGTTACCACAAAGTTGAATCTGTCATCATATATCCTCAAAAGATGAGTGGTACACTGTTGGAGACTAGAAATAGGAGTACACCAACGAAAGAGTTCATCAAAAGATTTTAAAGACTTGGTCTATTATAGGCCAGCCTGTCGGAGAAAATTTATGCCAGGTTTGAAAATTGTAATACGCAATGGTTATTATAATAAAAGTAGATACATGACAAGAAAATAACAAAAGTAAAAGACAAAATATCAGAAAAATCAGATAGTTAATGAGTGCAAATTCTACAACGAAAATTATTACCAAACAGGACTGCAGCAATTTTGAGCTGTCTTTCAGGATACTTCGGAAAGAATCTGTACTCCTCAAACACATTGGCAATCATGCACTCAAAAATCAGTTGTTCCCTGTCAGTTCATACACCAGTCACTTCCTTAGAACACTATTTCCCAATCAGAAAACATATACTAGGATATAAGACATGATGAACTTAGGATAAAAAAATAAAAAGGCTTTCACATTACACCTTTTCACAGGAGACTCCTTGAATCGAGCAAGCATTTGAACCATTGCATCAATAGTCAACTGATCAGAAAACATTTGATGGAAGTAAGAGTTTGCTTCCGCTTCAATGTCATCTGCATAACCTTCAGGGGCTGATGCATCAGTTCCCCCACCATTTTGAAGCGTAGGGTTAGAATCCAAAATTGTTCCATGCAACCTTTCCATTTCCTCAGAAAGTCGGCCAGAGGTGCCATTATGAGCTTTAAGGACCTGAGATTTAGAAATATAGACAAAAACACTCAATTCAACTGAAAACTGCATAGAAACAGCCTAAGAAAACAAGATGGAGAATATAACCTTAAAGAAGGTGGGACTTGTCTCCAGATAAAGATTTGAAATCACACCAGAATGATCAAAAGGTTTAGTGGAAAGATCCTGTGATCCCCCAAGGTGAATTTCCCTTAAGAACTTGAGGCAATCCTGAAATGTTGCACTATGTCTGTTAGCTAATGTTTTACTATTATTTCTCTCTCATTTTGGTGGTACATATTTTACTTAAAATTACAATAGTAAAAGCAATACTTAAAGCTGCAGCAAAATTTGGAAGCAATCTTGTAACCATCACCAATATATGAAATGAGAAGCAGTGGCTGGTACCTGAAAGAAAAAATCTTTCCCAGTCTTCAAATTATTA
>JAYMTB010001828.1:0-10210 GCA_036897585.1 Francoa sonchifolia | reverse complement strand
TCCGGTGCTAACCGATACTCAACAGAAACAACAATAGCCGGAATATTGGAAGCGAAATCCACGCATTTCCCGTGCACAACAGGGTCCGAAGCATGGAAAATAATACCACCACCACCATGAAAGTTGATTAAAATCGGAAGTCTAGCGATTGAGTTGTCGTTAGAAGGAAGTCTAGCCGGACGAAAAAGGCGCATTGCTGTATCCTTTTGGGGATCAAGTGGAACATCCATTGAGGCAACGGGCTCTCCTTGAGACGGTTGTGGATTTGCATCAATTTTAGGGATTTGAAAAAGACGTGAGAGCGTTCCATCAGAGTTTAGTTTAATGTTGAGATGATCGTAGGGGTCGAATTTGGACATTCTTGTATTGTCACTAATGGGATGAAAATTGAGTTCATGGGATTTTTGGAGTTTAAATGTGGAAAAGGTAAATTTTATGTGGAGTTGTACAAAAATTTCGGATTTTTGTAAGTTTGTGAACCATTGAAATAAGAATGTTGGGATTGATTTAAGCATATTTTATGTTGACAATTTCTTTGTTATTTTGTATCATTTTTAACCAAATTATCTTAATCTCCGAGCGAGAGTGAACCATCCACTCCAGTTTTTGTAATTTAGATTGTAAAAGGAAAATATAATATTAAAAACCAAATAAATATATTTTAAAAACAAGCCACAAAAGATCTACAAGTCACTTAACCAAATGAGTTAACTAAAATGTAAATATTTTTAAATTAGCAAAATAAAATAATAGAAGGCATCATTTTAAAAGGCTAGTGTTCCAAATTAATCATTTTCTCTCTCTTCCAGTCTACGCCGGCAGAATACACTTACTTGGTCCTCTCTCTCTCTCTCTCTCTCTCTCTCTCTCCCTCGTCACACTCCAAAAACATACCATGATCCTATTTCCATAACTCCATTTCTCCCCCATCCGTTCCATCGCTCCACAGCCGTACGCCATGGATTCTCCCTCCTTTGTCTCCAAAGCTAGGACTGCCTTCCATTCTGCTGCTGCTAAAGCGGAACATTTTCTCTCTGATTTCAAACCCGATCGATTTGGTATATCTATTTCTCTTTCCGTTAATCTCGTTTGCAATTTCATTCGCCGTTGTTTTCTCCAGATGATTTACTATTTTTGTCTTGTTCATTGTTATTCGCTGCTTTTCGTAATTTTTTTCGATTTTTTTTCCTTTATGAAAAAGTGGATTGTTATGTTGAAATGTTGATGGAAATATTCAAATTTCTTAATCTAAGAAGATTCGGATAAGGATTTGCATAGGAGTTCAACTCGACAATCTGGTGATGAATTTACAAAACCTGAAGTTTTGTCCAAGGTATGTAGTTGATTAGTTTTGATTTAGATAATTTAAATTGATTTGGAGAGTTGTAGGAACAAACTGTTTCATTGTTTAGCTGTTTGTAAACTTTTGTTGAAAATCATCTTTGGATTTGAAAATTTGGCCAAAATGTTGGTGAATAGTTGTACTGGACTGAATTAGGTGCGTACTTAATGCTCATGGTATTTAGATAATGGAAATCGATTTGGAGACCTGTAGGATCAAGCTGTTTGATTCTCTACCTGCATCTGTATTGTTGTTGGAAAAAACATTTGGATTTGAAAATTTGGCTGAAATGTTGGTGAATAGTTGTACTGGTAGGTGCCAAACTATGAAAAGAAAAACTATTGTGTTGAACCCGTATTTGTCTGCAAAAAAGTTGTTTGTTTATGTATATCAATTTAGAACTTTAATTTTCATTCCAAAATCATTGGAGATAGGTATTTTGTTTCTACTTTTGATTTCCTTTTAAACATGAATTGGATTATACAGAGTCAACACGAACGTAAGCATCTGAGGTGGAGGCCTTCACCAATTGGGACGAAGCACGACTGGCACGAGAGGTTGAGGAACATAAGAATAGGGAGGAAAGGAGTTGAAGATAGTGATAAAGCTGAAAATTCAACAATGTCTTTTCCATTTTATGATGAAAATTTGTACATGCTGAGTATGAAAAATGATCTTGAAGAGAAGGTAACCAATCTCCTTTTGTGTTTTATCTCTTAAATTTTGTATTTGAATGTGAGTTCATGACAATCATATATGACAGATATCCTCTAGAGTTGCATTATTTTTCTTCGTTGTTGCAAAGTTTTAGCTTACGGTCAACCCATTAGTTTATTTGACGAAAAAGAAGATTCCTTCATTTCCCAGAGCCACAGGATTTGATAAAAAAGGACTTTGTTAGGAGTAGAAGCAGAATGTAAAGAAAGATGCATTAGTAGACCTACCAAAGAATTTCGAGCATGATATTATTGGCAATACTTTGAAACAAAGAGAAAAAGGATGAAAAATAGATTTAAACCCTTCTACAAACCACCAACTATTCTCGAAAAACCACTTCAGAATATATCTTCAAAATCATTAGAGCAATCATATCTTTAAAATGTTACTAAATTTAGTGCAGGTCTTAATAAGTTGTTTTCTAAATGATAGGACTCTTGAAATGCAGCAAATTTTTCATCCTAGTGATCTACAAAGGCTAAAGTTCCTGTTAATTGGTTTTACAGGATAAAGCTTTTAATTGATGGCCAAACTTCATTTTTCTCTAATTGCTTTTTCCATATTTGATGGTATTAAGTGACAAATATGTAACTGATGGTAGGAGCTCTGTTTGTGGTGATGAACTGATATCACCTTCTTTTTTTGGTATCACTATGCTTTAGAGCTTGAAGGTTGTGATTGTTGATTTGATTAAAAGTTTCATTGGCATATTTCACATGCTTTTTGGTCAGTGAATATATCTTTTTTCATTGATGGGTTATGATGTCTTTACAGGGTGCAACCGTTATTTCATTGATAGATAGTTTAAAGGCCATTGATGCTGAGAAGATTCCTTCAACATCTGTAATAAAACAAATGGCTATTGCTGTTGAGTAAGTCTTAGAGTTTGTCATTTTAGCAATTCTTTGCGTCATATTTCTTGTTGTGCTGATAATATCCCATAGAGCTTCTTAATCATCACAATTGTTTCATCTTAAACACTAACACTATCAACAAAAAGGGTGTGATTCTTGTACAATTTTTACGGCCTTTGACTTTTATTTTTCTATTAAGAATTTTAATTGTTGGATCAAGTGCTTAGTTGACAAAGATTTTGCCTGCTAGATCTATTGTGACTGGAAAAATTTGATCATTGGAACAAACAACAAATACATGAAAAGAAACGAAACCAAGAGAAGAGAAGAAACGTAAAGGATCATATGCATTTGTCAATTTATTTCTCTAAACCCATGCTGCATTATTACTGTTTTGTAAAATACCATTAGATCTAGTCTGAGTGTACCATAGTATATTATAAACCTTACGATGTGCATTGTACGATATGGTTTGCTACAGTGGCAAAACGATGCTTATTGGTATGAGAATTTCAGATATACATGTATTGGTTTGTGAGTTCAGGACTCAATGGTGTGAATTGACTAATATCTCTGAATTGTTGATTCACAGCGATAAGTCATAAATCTGAGAAAACTGCAGGTCTTTTCTTGGTTCTGACAGATGAAAACTTTCAATTTCGGCTCTTATTGTATTTTTTCTCACGAAAACTATTAATGGCGAAGACTGGGGTCATTTAATTTTCACTCTTGCTACTTTTATAGTCACTGTAGCCTTCTCTACTGTTTTGACAAGTTTTTTCAATTATATACATCTTTCATTTTGTTAATTTATTAATGTTCGATTGGCCTTATAAAATTATTTATTCATTTTACTGTGTTCTTCATTTGTGTAGTTATTGTATTTGGGTCAACAGAAAAAGGGCAGAAAAGGATAAAAAATTATGATTATACCAATGTCAATTGTAGTCCTTTCTCTAAACACATACCACATACTCTGTTTGTTCTATTCGATACGGTGACATTTGAAATTTGGAATACTGAATCAAGTACAACTACATAGCCAAAATTACTGAGGGAAAGAGGAAGAGTCTAGGATAATTCCTTTCCGAAACCTGTGCTCTATAGCTTTTTGTTTCTTTTCCCGGGAACAGGACCTCTCATTCTTTCTGATCCAAATATTGTTCAATGTGAATTAATGCTATATAATGAAAGAATATATGACTTTTTTTCCTTTCACCTTATAGATTATATATGACAAGTGAGTGCTTCTATTTGCAATAAAGCCTGAGGATACATTCGTGCTTGAGTGCATGTTGAGTATTTAATAACTATGTTTTTGAAGTATCCTAATATACCCAATTTTTAGTTGTGAAGAATTTTTATTTCTTCCATTTAGTTTGTATTCAGAAAATAGTGATTGTATAATATTCCAGCAGTATATGCTGTTAACCTTTTTGCTACATTTTATGGACCACTTTTCCAGGTCCGGGAAGAAGTATAAGTCAATGAAAGATTTTATGGTATCATCTAGAGATTCATCACCTGTCAGGGAGAGGGCAAGTTTGGCCCTCTCTGCCGTGAAGTCATTAATGCTTCGTGAGAAGGATGACAAGATTACCTCCGAGTTTGGTGACGATGATAACATTGTATCTTTGATTCATTTGCTTTTTGATTCAGGTAGATGCATATATTACATGAAATCTGAGAGTTACTTCTTCTAGGATAACTTATTTATTTAATTTTTTGCACTTTCCTACTACGGTCTTTCACTTATCCGAAAGATATTTGCAGAGGGAAGTTTTCTTAGAAGGAAGATTTGCTTGGATTCAGATGCAGTTACTACGATGCCATTCTTGCCCAGGGAAATTCATGCTGCTCCTCCCGATAGCTTTGTTGTTAAGCTAGCAGAAGTCATGGGAAGCATCAAAACCTTGCGGAAAATGGCTTTGTTTTGGTGTAGGATTGTTGCTGAAGTAAGACGACATATTTTATATGTTACCTCTTGCCGATATCCAATTGACATGACATGATTTTGTCATTGAAATTCACTCTTCTCTTAAAGACATTGTCACCAAAAGTTTATGATTTTCTAAAATAATGTTATGATCTGCATAAATTTGACAATATTGACAACTTTTGTGCTCAAATCGCTAAACCTTCTACTTTTTTAACCTGTCATGAAATAATTCTTAGTCTGCTTTTCCTAGTCATCCAAGCTGATATAACCCTGGATGCATTGAAAGCATTAATTATGATATTCCTAATTTTGAGTTTACTTTGAATCCATTTATGAAACGCAGCTAAGAAGATTTTGGTCTGAAGAGCAGCATGTACCTGGTATCCCTCCAGACAAGATTCCAGATCTGAAGTCATGTCTATTGTATCAACAGTTGCAGGTTATCAACTGTTGTGTTTCTAGGAAACAGCGCCACATTGTTGCCACTGAATCATTAAACTCTGTAATAAGGGAAGGTAGTACAAGTGTCGAAGAATCATCGGATTCTAAAGACACGGTTCCTGCAAGCACTATCTTGTATGCTAGAGTTAGTAGTGGTGAACTTGTTCTTCGATTGGGAGCTGACCATCCATCCGACAATTTAACAATGTTGGAAACTGGTGAACCTGTATATTCCCCAGTGACACAGGTTTGTTTAATAAATCATCTTAAAAAATAAAACTAGCATTTTTGAGAGTAATCTTTTTGTTCATATCATGCGTATACATGTGTAGGAAGGACCTTTGCTTACAGAAGATCTTATCAAAGAAACAGAAGAGCTTGTACTTCGAACAGGAAGGTTAGTGTATTGAGGAAATTTCGTTAAAGTTCTCAGTTAATTTATGGTTTCAAGACATTACTTCTTGAACATATCGTTTACAATGCTCCTTATATTTAGCAGTTTGACTACAGTCTTTGTACTACAATTGCCTTACATGAAAAGTTGTAATTGTAGCCCTCAAAGTTAGGGGTTGGTTGACACTATATATAATTGACCATCAACTAAATGATCTGAGGGGAGTCTTTTATTCATATATTTATCCTATTACAGCTTTTTCTTCAATTAAACAACCTATGTTCAGTTAATGCTCAGCTCTTTCTATTGTGAGCTGCCTTTTGACGTTGATCAAGATTTTGTGAAAATATGAGTCAGGGTGTGGAGTGTGGATGAACTAAGTGCAATATTGGAGAAAATTCAGATTGAAACCAATGGAATGATATAGTTATCTTACTGTCATGGGAAACGACATCCAAGCTTGGTCTAAGCAAATGTCAACTAGTTTAGCCATTTGGTCATGTTAAATGATCTCCAAAAACAAATTTCATGAGTTTTTTTTTTTGGGTTTATTAAATGATTATCAGTTTGTCTACACATTATTAAAAGTTAAAACTAACAGGTGTGAAAAGGACACAAAATTGATATTCATGGAGAAACTTGAGATTGAAACCAATGGAATGCTTATGCTATTGTGATGTAGTGATGAAATGATTGCCTCACTCTACAAGCTTGAGCTTTTAGAGAAACTGGTTGTCTAACAGTGATCCTTCATGTATGATCATGATTAAAGAACCAAGAAACCATTTCACGAGCTTTGGGGTTTTGTCATTTGATTTGTTTTAATAGTGTTGAAATGTTAACAGAAGTTATTGACATCTAAGAGAAGGGGTGGATGCTGAAAATTTGTTGTTGAGTTATATTTGGGTTATGCCACATAGAGTGGTAGATGTACTAGAGGGATATGTTGATAATATAGGATTGGTGAGGTTTGAAGAGCCATTTTGATGCCATGCATGTTGTGTGATGGAACAAATTATTGAAGGAGTTGATTTTCTTCCATTCCTTTTTCACACCATGATAATTTTCCTCTTCCACCTATCAACCTGTTATAATATTCCTAGATAATTTAAGTAATAGGTCTTAGCTTTCATTTATTTTTGAAATCTGGCTTTAGGGGTCTTTCCAGTGCGCTTGGGTTATTCCTCTTGACGTTTATAATCCCATTATTACTTATAGAGAAATTTTATTCATTTATTGTGTGTTCTCTACCATATTATTCATTAACGACAACCCTTCAAGCCACTAAAGTTTAGGATTTAGCTGACTAGGTCTTGATTATTTTCCTTCCGTTAGAGTTGATTATAAATGCTGCTTATTAGTGCAAGCGGACGATACGTGATTATATATTCCTTTCATTTATATACAATTGTTGGATACATTTATATGCTTATGATGACTAAGTTTTAAGTGTACTCATATGTACTTATTTGGCTGATGCCTCCTGCTTGTTACTGCTAGATAAAAATGCTATTGTTTCTTCTGAATTTATTTTCTACCTTTATTTTGGTGCCCTGACAAATCTTCCTATCTTATTTGGTTAGTGTTGGTGCTGGGTGTTCTCAACTCCTCTCTGACATGCAGGCTTTCAAGGTGAATCCTTGCAAATGAAAATAGTTTGTTTATTTAAGGATTCTCTGGATGCCTAAGTATGTCAGAGTCATTGTTGTACTCAGCTGAACTAATTCTATTGATTATTATGTGTTAGGCTGCAAATCCGGGTTGTATTTTAGAAGATTTCGTTAGATGGCACTCTCCTCCTGATTGGACGGAAACTGAGCCTGCTGATGAGGTTAAAAACTGTGATGGAGGTGATTCATCTATTAAGGGTCAACTTAGTAGGCGAATGCAAAAAGAAGGTTTATACCTCAATTCTTTCTCTTACCTATTAAATACTTAACAATCATCTTTCTGAATTTTGTGAAAGAGGATAAATCAATGTGTACAAAAGAATGAAGATATGCATTTCTATTTATAAGTAAGTATTTTATTCTATTGATGTCAGCACTTGCTAGGTATGATATAATATATAATGGACATGTACAATAACCAAAGATATAGGTGTAGGCCATGCTATTGCTCTGGCTGTATGGGTAGTTCAGACGTATTCGATCTCACACCATATTGCGTACACAGGAAAAAAGAACTCGAATGGAACTAATCTTGAATAAGTCGTGTCTTGAATCTCTTAATAGTTTCATCTACCTCGGCTTTGACCTTGAATGCCCAATTGCAACCTATTTTTTTTCCCTGTGTGGAAGATTAGATAGCCCATCAGCTATCATTTCATATACAGTTACATCTTTTAGGATCAGCCTAGAATGGGAGGACTTCAGGCTGGTGTAAGCATAAGGGTACAGTTGACATCAGCATTGGTTTTAATGATTCTTAGGCAGTTTTCTTTCCCTTTACGATTTTTTTACCAAGTTGAGATGGAGAAGAAAAAGCATGATATGCACCGAAAGGTTGTATAGGCTGCATATTTTATTCGAAAAACAATAAAATATGACTGAAACCCCCAACCCTCGTAGGCTGTCAAGAAATGTGTACCTTCAATATGGACAGAACAGAACTTAGGTGTTCCCTTCTGCTTCACAAAGTAGTCTTACTAATCACTAGAACAGTATTGATATTCCTTTATTGAACACTAGTGTCCAAACGATTAAGGTTGAAACACGTGGGTGGAATGACCTCACTTGTGGTTTCTATTGATGAAGCATTATACATTTGTATTAGGTAATTTATGGCGTGAACTGTGGGAAACAGCGAAAGCCATACCAGCTATCAAACAGACACCCCTCTTTGATGAGGATTTGGCAGTGTAAGTTTGAAAAAGTTGATGTGAATGCTATTAATTATAAATTTGTTTTCTTAAATATAGTTTGTGTGTTGATGCTACAGGGACGGAATTCTGAATGCCTTAGAGGATATCCCACCTTCTGAGCTTTTTGAACAACTGTTTATTTCACTAGTAAGTTCTTAATCTATTTTTGATAGCTAGATTCTTACCCTCTGGTATGGAAGGGGGATTCAAATATAGGATCTTCTGGTTTAAGCTAAGCCTATGCCTATTGTGCAATCCACGAGGGTTTGTGTCCTTAATATATCTTATTATCTGTTGTTTGCTTGATCTGGTTTTGTTTGTTATATAAAACCAATACTATGAACTCTCTTTTATTATTAACTTATTTACTTGTGACTCAACATTATAACTGCATTTTCCAACATGGTTGAATTGGAATTCTGGAATCTGCATCTTTAGATACTATTAAGTGTTTAAGTTATCACATGGGGTTTTGCTGTCTGTTTCTCACTCATTAGAAATATTACTAGCTAGGTTTAAGCTCATGTAGCTCTTTTGATGGTATAAAAAGAGATTGTTAGTTTGGAGACTTTCGGCATGCAGATTGAAGCAGGCAGTTTGTAAATGGGTCAATGAAAATCAGCTACGAACATCGCGGAAGAATATGGTTTATATTATATGCGAGATACAGGTGTGATTAAAGAGATGGATGTCTTAACTGATGAACCATAGAGAAAAGAGAAAAGGCATAGTTGAATTGCATATTGGGTTAAGTAATCTGATGAGGGAGAGTCACATGAACTGCATGTCCAAATCCTAATGTGATTATGTGGCTTGAATTGTAGAGTGAACAAAAGTGGCCTTAGACCTACGCCAGTTTTCCTGTGAAACACCATTGATATTTACTGCTTGTCGCTAGCCGAAATTGGAATGGATTTTCTTGGTTTTGTAGATCGATCTCTTCCAGTTCCAATGTTGGCCTCTGCTTTGCATTTATCTGGAAGCTTGAGATTTCAGGCTGACTCCTGCTTTATTGGCGCTTGTTGTACCACTGATAGATTGTTGGTCATTGTTATATCTGTTCAGCATCTTGTGAAATTGAATATGAGTTTTTTTTTTTTTATCAGATCTCTAGGATCAGTTAATGGTAACTCTAGTAAATTTGGAGAGATACTTGGGAGAACTAAGGACAGGAGATGGAAGAAATAGCTCAATAGGTCACAAAGGAGAGAAATTGTGGGGAGGAAATTAGAAGAGGGGAGGGTTGGAGAGAGACTTGGGAGAACTAAGGAAGAGAGATGGAAGAAATAGCTTAATAGGTTTAGGAGAGAAATTGAGGGGAGGAAATTAGAAGAAGGGAGGTTTGGAGAGAGATTTGGGAGAACTAAGGACGAGAGATGGAAGAACTAGCTCAATAGGTCAAAAAGGAGAGAAATTGAGGGGAGGAAATTAGAAGAAAGGAGGTAAGGAAAATTAGAGAAGAGGAAATGCATAGTCCATATTCATGATCTCATTTTTTTGTTGATTTAGTCTTTCAGAATACATAATAAGCCTGTTCATAGGCTCAACCATAAAAAAACCCTACTGGGATTAGAATCCAGTATGACAAATTAAATCTTTTATCTAGTAATAGCAATATCTAAATAAGAAAACTAATAAATAAATAAATACATATATAAAT
>JAYMTB010001827.1:0-10215 GCA_036897585.1 Francoa sonchifolia | reverse complement strand
TTGTTAAGCTCTTTGCATGTGTGAAATGAATCGACAAAATGATTCGTTGATATCGATTTCAGGATTGTTGATGTTTTTCGTTTTGTAGAAATGTTGCTTTATATTTGTGAACTGAATGAAATTGCGTGAATAATGTGGAGTTTCAGTTTGAGTGCCTGAGTCATACTGCATGTGTGAATTGAGTCGAGAAGTGATGCTTATCACACACTTGAGGCTCGTCTATTGTTAGGGATGTACGCATGGAACATGATAGTTTGGCTCAAAGAAACATACTAATTATAGTGCAGTTTCTCTATGAGTGACTTGAGTTTAATTGTTATTGCTCTTGGATCTTGAGAATGCGAATTTCAGTATGAATGTGTGTGCTCGATTGAGTGTAGCTCTATACAATACAATGTGCTATGTGGTTATTTTGTTGGATTAGAACATGAAATGCCCAAGATTTTAACTATTTAGTACTTTTATTAGCAGAGCTTGGCCAGATACTGCAAGAGGCACATCATCGCTGGCTTCGTTCCACAGAAATATGTCAAATACTTTCCAACTACCAAAACTTTCAACTGGCACCAGAACCACCAGTTAAACCTCCAGGTTCACTTGTATCTTTTTCATTATCCTATTTATGTTTGTTGGGAAATAAAGCCTCAAATGAAAGTTTAGGTGCATTCGGTTTATTAAACTTGAAATTGGAAATATTTTGTGAAATTTCCCAAAATGAACAAGATTTTCCTTGTATATGAAAAAAATTCCTGATTAGTTGAAAGGAAGCTTAATTGGAATGAATTAGATTTTTTTTCTTTCATCTTTACCATTCCCTGTTGGTACATGCACCAATCAAATATCGTTCATTTTTTCAGCTGGTTCTTTGTTCCTGTTTGATCGGAAATCGCTTCGATATTTTCGTAAGGACGGTCATCGTTGGAGGAAGAAGAATGATGGCAAAACTGTCAAAGAAGCTCATGAGAAGTTGAAGGTGTGCTGTTCAATCTATTTTTTGTAAGTTCGCTATTTTGTTGTTTGAAATGTAGTGAAGCTTGGGTACTGCCTCGTTTGGTTGGGGCTTTGATCTCTTTGATGTCATTGTTTAACAGATCAATTTCTGCTTATGTCAGTGGCTTAAAATTTTGGTTGGTGACTTGGATGCTTAAGCAACTTAAAACATTTAAGAAATTGAAAACTCTTTAGAATTTAAGTATGCAGGATAGAAACTGGCTTACCTGTCCTTCCTGGTACAAGGCATCAGCTAAAGTCGAAGTTCTTTATATCTAATAGAACAATTTGTTTTCATTCTATATTTTAAGCTGTTAGAGAACTCATTGTGAGGCTATGCATCCACTTAAAGTTCAAGTTGCAATAGCTCCATAGTCTTCACTTATTAGTTTCTTGTGTATCGGGTAATTGTAAGAGTTTTTTTTTTTTTTTTTACCCGAACAGTGCTTACGTCCACTTTTCCTATTGTTTTCACATATTATTTTTTGTTTGGGCTGTTAACTTAGTTGTGACTCATTTGTTTAGGTTGGCAGTGTGGATGTTCTTCATTGCTATTATGCCCATGGGGAGGACAATGAAAACTTTCAGCGACGAAGTTATTGGATGCTTGATAGGTGTGCCTTTTCGCGGATCTCATAGTTGTCTTGGAAACATAAAGCCTCATAAATATAGTATAGTTTGTGGAAATGCTCATAATTACTATATTGCGAGTTGTGTGTGGAAGTTGTCACATATGATTTGGTTAGTCTTCAAGGACTGCCATGAAGTTCATCAGTGCATCAATCTGATTTTGCATGAATTTCCATCTCCGGTTTTCAGCTCATCTTTGATGAGGATTGGAATTGTTTCATTTTGTTACATTTTTCTCTGAAGAATTATCAGCTGTTGTTTATTACCCAAAGCCAAACACTTCTAAATTTTCATTCCAAGTCATTGTTTGGTCCCACTAATTCCTAGTAATAAAAGACACTTCTCCAATGACTTTTGCAAAATATATTATTTATTTGCTATACGCATTTCTTTGCATGCTATATTCATTTTCCGTGTTCTCTTTTCTTGTTTCAGGCAGTTAGAACACATTGTTCTTGTTCATTACAGGGAGGTAGAGGAGGTATTTCCTATTGCTAGTTTATGTTCTCAATTTTCTTATTTTAAACAATCCTAGGATAGTGCGCTTTTTAAATTTTATACACTGAATGGGCAGCATAGTTGTGTACATGAAAAACAAAGGATTTCTTACAGCGGTGCCATGTCATCTGCCCAACTTTGTGAATTGTAAACACAAAATGCGTTTGAGCAAACAAGGGTTATAGTCAGTAAGGAATATGTGGAATCCTGTTATCCATTATTGAACTAGAATTGATTTCTTCTTTTTATCGGGTTCTCTTAATTGTTGCATGTCTTGATGTAACTTGGGTGATTAAAAATAGTCTCTACGCATGCTATGTAGGGTTATAAGTCTGGCATCTCACGTTCGCTAGCAGATCCAGCATCACAGAATGGAAGCCCGGAAACTAGTTCAGCGGGTTGCTTTGTAGAAGCAAAATCATCTGCCCCTACAACCCAAAACTCTTGCACATCAAGTCCGAATGGCGTTGAACTGCGGGGACAAACTTTTTCCTCAGAATTTGAAGGTATGGATTCTGGTGATGCATTAAGGATCCCTTCTCTTTCTCAACATACATATGGTTCTAGGTTACATAATTGTTTTGATGTGAAACGCTGGATTAAAATCATACAATCCAAAATCATAATAATTTAATCCCTATCATATTTTATTTTGAAAATGTAAATTATGTGATCAGGATTTCCCAAGTCATCAAAGAATTATCCTGTCTCATTGCATGCTGATGCTGCATTTCATTATGGTTCTGGATCATCTATGTGGTATAAATTTCACGGCTCAAGTGTAAGTCCAGATGGTGTGTGCAACCAGACATTTCCAGGGAAACCTAGTGGTGCCGACATTTTAATTCACAAGTTATCAGATCCTAAATTGGAAGCGTCTGGCGCAGTTCAGGTTTGGTGTCTGCAGTATGCTTTTAACTATCATACCTACTTTTGTGTTTCGATTCTTATTGATTTAGATCAACCATTCTTTTTTCTTTTGAGGTGTCAGAAGTTTAAGATATGCTAGCATTACATTGTTTATGTAATGATCAACATACGAGTTCAAACTTATTTGGTTATTTCATAATTTTGTATTTCTCAATTATTTTGGATTCTGTCAACTTTCACACTGATATATAAGTTTGGAAGTAAATTTCAATCTCCTAATTTGCGTTAACCAGATGATATGATTTGTAAGTATTTCTTTCTACATGCCATGGAAGTTTAAGGCATTAGTTCATAAATGTGTGCGTGGAGTTTTGGTTCCTAGGACGTCACTTCAAAAGTCAGTTTATGTATCGGAGGATCTACTGTTGCACCTTATATGTTTCGTGTAGATATAAATGTTTTCCGGGCTAGAAGTTCATGAAGTAAACCTTTTTTTTTTTTTTTTTTTACCATTTTACAGGTGCAACAAGTGCATGGTTTAATAACAGTACATCCCGAAGTTCAGAAGAATTCTTATTCTCGGACAACAGTTACTTCTACCTTCAAAGTTGAGAAAAAGTCCAAAGATGGTCGCTCAAATAATGATGAATCAGGAGAGCTGAAAAAACTTGATAGCTTCGGAAGATGGATGGACAAAGAAATGGGTGGAGATTGTGATGATTCTCTGATGGCTTCTGACTCTGGAAACTATTGGAATAATACACTTGATGCTGGCAATGATGGCAAGGAAGTTTCCAGTTTATCAGGCCATATGCATTTGGATATTGATTCAGTGGGCCCCTCTCTTTCCCAAGATCAGCTATTTAGTGTCTGTGATTTCTCTCCGGATTGGGCTTATTCTGGGGTTGAAACAAAGGTATCCATATCTGTCACTGTTAAGTTATCTCTGTAACATTTTATATAGAATTCCATGAATACATATTGCATTAAAAAAGTTAGATGCTAGATACTTTGCATTGTTGCCTTATGCTCATTTGCAATCATCGTTTTTTCACAGGTTCTAATCGCAGGTTCATTTTTGGGAAGCAGGAATCACATGACAGGCACCAAGTGGGGCTGTATGTTTGGTGAAATTGAGGTTTCTGCTGAAGTCCTGAATAATAATGTCATCCGATGTCAAACGCCTTCACATGCTCCTGGTCGTGTTCCCTTCTACATCACCTGCAGTAATAGGTTAGCTTGCAGTGAAGTGAGGGAGTTTGAATATCGCGAAAAACCACCGGGGGTTTCCTTTTCTATTGCTGTTAAAATTGAGTCTGAAGAAGCATTACGATTTCAAATGCGTCTAGCAAAATTATTATGTTTAGGCCCAGAGAGAAAGTGGTTAGATTGCTCTATCAAGGAGTGTGACAAGTGTAAGCTTGGATGGTCTATATATTCAATGAAAAGTGAAAACAAAATTGCTGAGAAATTGATTGAAGGGAATTCTACGACTTCTGAAGTTGACCATGTACATTTCAGAGATGCATTGATTCAGAACTTGCTGAAGGACAGACTCTGTGAGTGGCTAGTTTATAAAGTACACGAAGGAGGAAATGGACCTCGTATTTTAAATGATGCAGGCCTAGGAGTTATACACTTGGCAGCTGCTCTTGGTTATGAGTGGGCCATGGGCCCCATAATTGCTACTGGGATCCATCCCAATTTTAGAGATGCAAGAGGAAGAACAGGGCTGCATTGGGCGTCATACTATGGAAGGTCATAATTCTATCAATATTTTCTCTTCTTCATAGTTTGATGTTATCTCTGCTATATTATGCTGTATTATTGTATTCATGATCTGATTTAAGTTTTGTGGTGTTACTGATGAGTTTTTATTTCACATCATAATACTTCCTTTAGATGATTTCTTCATTCTATATGAGCATTGTTTTGGGAAATGCAATTCCTGGTGGATGTTTCAGATGATTTTGGTTCAAGGTTACATTATAGGGTTTCTACTGTAAATTGAAAATTTGACAATTTTGGATGATGGTCTCCATCTTCACAAAATGAGTCAGTTCTGAGAGGAATGGGATGAAATAGAGAAATGGTTAGTTTGACGTGCTTGCAAAATGTTTAACCACTAGATATTCCTTTATTTCCCATGCACTTTGGAAGCAGCCACCCAATTTTGACCTTTCAATAATTTGTAGAAGGATTGATGATGTTAAAATTTGTTCCTGTATGTTTACCCTGATTCCGTCTATGGTTCCTCCGTCCTCTTCTAACAGGGAAGAAACAGTCACCGCACTTGTGAGATTAGGTGCCGCTCCAGGTGCTGTTGAGGACCCAACGCCATCATTTCCTGGAGGACAAACAGCTGCCGATTTAGCATCAAGCAGAGGACATAAAGGGATTGCAGGATTTTTGGCTGAAGCAGATTTAACAAGTCACCTTTCTTCCCTGACTGTCAAGGAATTTGTAAGGGACAGTGTTGCTGTAACTACTCCAGATCAAAAGGCTATTGAAACTACTGCACAAGTTGTTCCGTTAAGTGGGTCTACAAATGAAGACTTGTCCTTGAAGGGGTCTCTTGCGGCTGTCAGAAAATCAGCTTATGCAGCTTCTTTAATCCAAGAGTTGTTCCGGACTCGTTCATTCCGTCATAAGCAATTAACTAAAAGCAGCAATGATATTTCTGAAGTATCATGTGATCTTGTTGCTCTTGGTTTTCTGGACAAGGTCCAAAAGGTCAGTCACTTTGAGGATTATTTGCATTCCGCAGCTGTGAAGATCCAGCAAAGGTATGGGGGCTGGAAAAGAAGGAAAGAATTTTTGAAGATACGTAATCGTATTGTCAGAATTCAGGTACATATGCATTTCTGCATAATACAGTGACAGTTTTCTTTTGGATGTTTGGTCTATCCTTGTTCACATATGTTTCTATACATTGAGCGTAAATCTGTTTCAAATCTCTCTTTGAAGAGGCTTTTGCGTAGATGTAGCTACATATTATTTAGCAATGCTCAAATTTTTATGCCTATTCCTTATTGCTCAGGCTCATGTGAGGGGACATCGAGAGCGCCAGCGATATAAAAAGTTCGTTTGGTCAGTTAGTGTTGTGGAAAAGGCAATACTACGGTGGAGGAGGAAAGGGGCTGGTTTGCGCGGATTTCAGGTGGATAAAGCTACCAGAGACACCATACCTAGGATTGAGAAAACTGATGAATATGAGTTTTTGCGTATTGGACGGAGACAGAAATTTGCTGGAGTTGAAAAGGCTCTAGCGAGAGTCAAGTCCATGGCTCGCAACCCGGAAGCGCGTGATCAATATATGAGGCTCGTCTCAAAGTTTGAAAATTCAAGGTATTTTCACTCTACTTCTTCCCTGTGTATTATCTGATAAACTACCTTAATTGTTTGACCCAATTTATTCAATCTTTGAATTTAACACAGAGACAATGAGGGGACAAGTTCATCTCTACTATAGTAGAAAGTTCAGTCCGGAGGATGATTTCCGTTTAACAGATCAGTAAACCAGTCGCTAATCATGATGGTCCTAATCTTACCTGTAATTAATGTCTTAACATATTTTACTTGGTGGTTTTGGCGACTTCAGTTGTGACTAAAGATTAGAAGAAGCATGAAGACTTCGTTTCTCTTTTTTTTTTCCTGGTTTTTTTTGGGGGTAGATTGTACATGTTTGTGCTTACTTTATAAACATTAATCATACTTGGAATTGCACTTATGGGAAGTGCAAAAATTTAGTGGTTTAACAAGAAAGATGTGCAGTCACATAAAAGTAAACTCGAATTTCTTACTACTATAAGTTTTCTCTTCCTGTTGGGATAGTAGTGATAGTAGCGATTTCCCAACAATTTTTAACAAACGTTGTACAAGACTGTAATATTTCAAATAAGCTTAGCTAAGGCTGGGATAATATTCAAGGAAAAGCATGTCATATCATCAATTAAACAGGAAGTTGAACATTTTAAGACTTAATTATGAATTTCTCAGTATCAAACTAAAACTCTCCCTAGAACCAGTAATGGAAAACCATAACCATAGTAAGTATGCAAGACGAATAACAACAAAACAAATGTATATCATCCATGCTGTAAGAATAAAAAAATTGATTTGTCCAAAAATAAAGTAAAACCTAAGGTTCAATCTTTGAAAGTTTGACCATAAACATCATAGGACCTTGACATGCCCAGGAGCTTCCTATGCCTGAAATATATTTTTTAAAAATGATGAATTAGAATTATTGACCAATGGATCATTTAGATTCACAAATGTTTGAATGGGATCATCCAGTGATGTATACCTTGTTTGCGATGTTGTTTGAAAGCCAGTCCAGTCCCTCGTACAACCCTTCTCCAGATGTAGCACATGTACTCTGGATATACCTGTGAAGTCAACAGTAACAAAACACGAGTGAGATAGAGAAAGAAAGCGAGTGTGAGAGAAAGAGGGAAACATGCTTACCAGTGGCGTTGTCGAAGAGAATGAAGACCCAGCTTATCAGTGATCTCTGCAGCATTCATTGCATTTGGAAGATCTTGTTTGTTTGCAAATACAAGCAGCACAGCATCCCTTAATTCATCCTGCCAAACACATTACTGTTTCTAAGAAACCGCAGTTGTTTAAGAGCTAACTACTCCAAAATTAAGTTGAGTTCCAACACAAGCAAATTTTGTTTGATCCTTATATAAGCACACAAATAAAATATCTAGTACCTCATTCAACATCCTGTGAAGCTCATCCCTAGCCTCAACCACACGGTCTCGATCATTGCTATCAACCACAAAGATAAGTCCTTGTGTGTTTTGGAAGTAGTGTCTCCACAGAGGTCGAATCTGAAAACATCAGGTCATATGTAAAGACTACAGCCACTAAAGCTCAACACGCATGATGAACCACATGGTAACTGAGAAACTAGATTAGGGCAAGCCTATTTTCAAACATGATTGCTGACGCAAATATAAAACACGCAATATCATATTATTGCTTCAATTATGTAGTAAAAAGTGTCTATAATGAATAGTTTAGGGCAAAACTTTCATTCACCTTGTCCTGACCCCCAACATCCCAGACAGTGAAACTGATGTTCTTGTATTCCACCGTCTCCACATTGAAACCTGACCAGGGGTATAGGAGCAATAATGAGTACTGTATGACGTAAGTTTCTATATACCTTACCATGACTTCCCAATGATTAAACAATTTTAACGCAAAAAATAATACAATATATCCAATATCGTAAATGACAAAAATTAACAATAAGTGATTAGTTTAAACCAACAAAACACACAAACATGCTACAAAACATAGAAAAGCCAATAGTTAAAGAGTAATGCTACCATCAAACATTATGTGCACAAAACTTACCAATGGTGGGGATGGTGGTGACAATCTCCCCTAACTTGAGCTTATACAGAATTGTGGTTTTACCAGCAGCATCGAGACCGACCATCAGAATACGCATTTCCTTCTTCGCAAAGAGACGGCTAAAAAGCTTTGTAAAAGACAGCCCCATCTTTGTACCTACCAAATCCAGCAATAAATCCAATATAGACTAATTACAACTTTTAACCCCTATCCAACGAGAAGAATAATTGGCAATTCAAATGACAGAAATCCATGTTTAAGCAAAGCAGTAATAAAAGAAAATGGAATCATCCAAATCCAATTTAAGGTACAAACATTGCTCAAACCAGATAAACATTTATAGCTAAATCAACATTCAAATGGAAGTAAATTCACCATATCTCAGTCTAACAGAAATCAATCGGTATACCAAAAATATGTCAAAACACATCATACAACACAAACCACGGAAACGCACAATCACAAATCGACATAGCCAAACCACAACTCACACCATTTCTCAAACCAAACAATCACAAAAATCCATCAAATCACAGAACAAACTCAGATCCGATCTAAACAAAACAAGAATCACATACAGTTTGCAAACCAGTATTACAAAACAGATCAGGATAATGAAAATCGAGGAGAAAGAGAGACTCACGTTGAGACGAACGAAAGGTGTTTGATGAAATGCAGATCTCGCAAAGGAGCTGTCGTCGTTTACCTCTACCGGATCCCCAGAAGATGCGATGCTCCTCTCTCCGCTAAATCTCATTTTCCCTATTTTTTATTTATATTTATATTTCTTTTTCATTTTTCTTAATTTACACGTGTATAATTACCACTGGTGCTAAACATGTTTTTAAATTAATTATAACCACAATTATACATTTTTTTTTATTAAGTTATATATCTAAATTTTGAGTAAATACCTTAACTCAATTATTCAATCTATATTAAAATCAAGTTTGAGTAAATACTAATTTAATTAAGTAATTGTTTATTTAAATGTTTATGTTTAATTAAAAGAATTGAGGGTTATTAATCATACATACACTAATACACTAATAGAATCAATTATATAATTTATTAAGATAAGATAATAATATTAAACCAGCCATTATTTCTACTTGTAACTGAGATTTTTTCATAAACTGAAACATATGATTATTTTAACCAAATAAATTAGTGATTTAATGAAAGAAATGGTTTCATTAAAATCAATTAAATCAAAATACATGTACACTGTGACAATTTTTTTTTTTATAATTTCAATTATTAATACTATCAAACTAAACGGGTAGGATACCGGGTACAAGTTGATGGGTGGTAAAAACTGCAGCAAAAACGACGGCGTTTTAACGACCCGTCGAAGCGGAACCCGCCCATTTCCACGACTAATCCGTGATCCATCAATGGTTATATAAAAACCCACGATGAGCAGCGATTGGTGATACCCACGCAGTCACAAAGATCATCGCCATAAACGGACGGTGCTAAATCAACATTCTTCGCCAATTGATCACCGCGCCTTGATTCTTGGCCCAGCCAATACCTTTTTCCTCAACCCTAACTTCGTTATGATTCCGAACTTTCTTCCTTTTTTTTTCTTAAATCCAAGCTCAAATTGTTGAAATCTTGAGTTGTTCGGTTTCGGAGGTCACATTAGGTATGCAATTTTAATTAATTTTGCTTCTTTGTTGTTTCGATTTGTTTCTTGAACTGTTTTCTTGTTTTTTTTAGGGTTTATGCGATGGTTTGTGTTAGTGTTTGTAGGTTTTGCTGGTTGATGAGTTTTTGGCTAGGGTTTATCAATAATCGATATTATACTCTATTTTGCTTATGATATGACTGATATTTAAGCTTGTTTGT
>JAYMTB010001826.1:0-10217 GCA_036897585.1 Francoa sonchifolia | reverse complement strand
ATGGCAGTATCAAATCAAACACTTTGGGCAAAATCTTCCGTAGCCTCCTTGCCCCCAAGAAAACTCATGTGTTATCATTAGTCAGTAAACACCTATGTTTCTCGTGTTCAAAATCACACCTTAATTATAAGAGAGCGGTAGACTTGTATGGCTTGGAATCTCGAACTTCGACTTTATGTTACGTTGGTGTTAGACGTATATGTGGCAAATATGAAGAATGCGTTGATGTCCATTGTCACCCATAAATCTGGCCAAGTTACTGCTTGAGGTATGTGTATTAGATGCAAGCCGAAGTGCAGTAGAGGAGAATTTAATAATTTGGTAATTGAGCTACTCGTCAAATAACTTTCATATTGAGATGAAGTGCTTGCAAGTTGGTTGGTTTATAGCTTAAATCCTTGATTTCTTTTCTTTTGGTTGATTACGCAGAGCTTAACAAAGGTGCGTATTATATAGAACCTATAGAACTATCAACACTTTGCAAGGAAAAATTCTTTGAATGTTCTAGGCTTAGGAAAAATCTAGACATAACATTCTACGCATGAAGAAAAATTTAAGACAATTGTGTGACGCCTTGAATCCGAAATTATGGGTCCGGTATGTGGCAATGCCTCATGCCAATATTTTGAAGAAAGCTAGTTAACACTTGAAAAGTTTAAAGCCAGAAAATTCCTTACTCTGCGACTTTGATTCATTAAATTTTTCTGAAAAAATTAAAATGCCTGAGACGAGCAAGTGATAAAGTCCTCAACTAAACCCAAGTATAATAATATGTATGACAAATTATTTATTTATATTTTTCATACACTAAATTTTTGCTCACATAATAAAATAAAATCCCAACTATAACAAGCAAATCTAATTCCAATTAACTCTTTCACTGACAAGAGCATACTCTGGTTCCTACTACAGGTAGAAGCATAATCTGATTCTAGTATATTCTCTTACTGGTAACAAAATATTATGATTCTAATGTACTCTTTTAGTATTAAGAGCATAACATATTCAAATTTCCAGACTAACTGAGAGTGTTCAACTATTATTCCAAAAACCAAAACACATATTTTTCATCCAATACTACAAATTTCATATCTCACAAAAAAAATGTTATCATTATAAAATAAATACACCTATGCTTGGCCCCAAATTTTCATTAAATAACATATAAAACTAATTTAAAGGAAAGAGATTTGATGATTCATCCCTTCTATTAAAATTCTAGATTTTTTAATTTTTTTTTTCTTCAAGATTTTACAAAATAATCCCACACCAAAGGTTTTTTTTATTAAACTCGGATTTAAGCATTTTGATATGGTAGCAGGTTGTGTGGGACAGTGAGTTATGGTTACTAATGGTATTAGAGTTGTTAACTGGTTAGAATGCTAGAGCTAAATGATGTGCGAGACTAATTTCTATATTGCGGAGCTTAGGTGGGAGCCACGTCTAGAACCGGTATGATCCACCTTTAGCTTTCTACACGCCCGATGATCCTAGAACATTTAAGTATTTTGATATGGTGAGAGTCTTGATTGACATTAACAATTTTTACATGATAGTCGCAGGCCGGACCAAGGTCATTACATCTAGTGAGTCACAAATGTAATTCAACATACTCAGATAATGACTAAACTAACTTTGGTGATCTAACCTTCTATATTTAGGCTGTGTTACTATTCTAAATATTTTAGGGTTCATTAGTCTTTTAGGCTCTTTGTTCAGGTCCGGATCTTGTTTTGAGCTTAGTTTTTTCTAAGGGTACTATGTAAATTAGGCTTCCTATTTTGCTCCCTAAAATATTGAGGTTGCATTTTTCTTCTTAAACTAATAAAAATTTTCATTTTGTTCCTCAAACTCTCATTTTCTTATATATTCCATTTATTTTTAGCTGTTAAATGTTGATATGGCAAACACTTTTTATTGTGTAATTAAAATATTTAAAAAATAAAAACAAATATGTTTTTCTCTTTCCTCCTCTTCTTCTTTCCACTTTTCTCTCTTCCCAAGCTTCAATAAACTTCAACAATCAGAAGATTTCACATTTTCTTCCTTATCTTTTCTTATGTTCTGTATTCTGAAATTGAAGAAACTCGTTATCTTCGAATTGGGATCTTAATAAAAAAACTCATTACAAGAAAAAAACAAGTTTCATTTTCTCGAAAAGCCCATGAAAGAGCCATAGTCTAATTCCCAGCCGCAATAAAGAACGTATAACCTTCATCCTCTACTGATTTACTCCGAAGGCTTCAATAATTGAAATTCCGTTTTTGCAAATTGAGATTAGGGCGACAAATCATGTTGGGGAAAGTACTTCTGTCATTCCAAATAGTGTGCTTGTAGAATCCTTCCAAACTTCAACGACGATCTGAAAAATTACTCCAATAAACGAACTCAATTGAATATTCAGATTTATCATGGAATTATTTGCCCTACCACACCTCATAACCAAACTTAAATTGAAGAATAAAAAATAATTGATCAAAAATAAAGTTTTTTTACTTCACTTTTTACAGTAAATTAATACAAAAATAATCAGAAATCTGTCTAAAACTTAGAGATTGATTTGTAATCAATGGTGTGTCTAATCCCACGAATTTGAGTACTTTACATAGGCAATAAGTCAGTATTTCAAGTGCCTATTTGATGAAATACATTTATTAAGGAGTTGATATGAATTCAAGAGTCATTTGTAAGAACTTGCTATCTCTAATACTCGAACTCTGACATTATGGTTCAACAACATTAGCTCAATATATTTAAGTGCAAACCCGGTATTTCACGCTTGCACCAAACAAATTTAGATTGATTTTTATTTTGTCCGAGGACGAGTCTCTCAAAAGAAACTTTGCTATATCTTCCCAGTTTTTTTTTTTTTTTTAAATTAACAAAATTATAATTACTTTGGTCATGGATAAAGTAAATCCCACTATAACCAGACAAAAATAACAAAAAAATACAAATACTATTTATAAATTTTTTTTGTTAAGTGATTCAAATAACAACCTGCCTATCCAAAAGTATAAGATACTAAAACCTGACACTTAAAGATCACATACAAACTCAATACTCATAACTATCCAAAAGTATATATGATGTACACATTTGAACATAATGAAAATCAGAAAAACTATTTCTATTCTATATTGTATACACAAATGAGCAGGTTGCAAACATTCTTACAAAATTACACTCTCATGACAAGCATGACTACTTTAGATTTCCTCTTTGAATATGCAAATCTAAAAGGGAATTTGAACTATCGATTAATGGAAAAGTTTAAGCTATTAGGTAATAAACTCAATATGTATATCTAACCGTAATGTTGAAAAATGATTCAAAATTAATTTTAATATTTAGACTTAGACTTAGTCAGTTTATTTAGTTCAGCAAAATTATATGCTTCGGGATAGTGGGTGAATATTCTCCATTAGTTGAGAAATTTTAGGTGAATTAGTCATGTTTATGCAAATATATAGAGCATTTACGTACACTGAAAAACTTGAAGCTTCTTCAATAAAGTTTGTCTCTTTGTTCATATTTTTATGCTCTGTTTTCTTCTTACAGCCGTTGAGTTCCAAATAGTAGAGTAAAACATGTCATATGGTAACGAATGTTTGTTTGGTGTAGAAGTGTTGAAGGAGTTCTTTTGATTACATGAGTGTGTTTGTAAATGTAATATGAATATGTGTGCAAGTGTGGTGAGTTTGGTAGAACGAGGATGAGAGATTGAAATTTAGGTTGGGGAAGAGAGAACATCGGGGCGGCTTGTTAGCCTTAAAGTAAGGGTCAAACAAGAATGGATGATTCCATATTGCTTCCATTCTCAGCATATTTATATTTATTACTTAAACTTTAATCCCTTCTCTTTTTATTTCACACCCACTTTGATATAACCCTTCTTATTCTATCAACATCTAAGCCCACATTTTCTCTTTATATATCTTATAATATAGTCCGGATGATATATGACAAGTTAACTCACTATGGTCTAGGTCACGCTATTGCTGAATAATCTATAATAATAGAAATTATTATAGATGTGTACCCATATATTAAAAGTATTTATCGGTCACCATAGATAATATCTATACTAATGAACTCTAAAACATATGTTACCTATCACCATAGATATTATCTATAATAACGAACTCTAAAACCTATGTTATCAATCACCATAAGTAATTTCTCTTACTATAGATTTATTAGAAAATCTTTCTTCATATAGGTAACTTCCACTAGTATAAGATTTTTTTTTTCATAGCCAAACTCACATTTGTAACCACAGCTAATTTTAACCATGACCATATATTAATTTTATCATGAAATAAGTTAAAATCAAGATATAAATTCTCTAGTCACGGACAAAAATCGTAAAAATAAGTAGCATCCTACCAAATTTTGGTGACGTGTGTAGGCCAATTATTTACAGAATATAAAAGTATATAAATGTGCAAATAATAAATCTAAAAATCTCTTAAATAAAGAATAATTAAAGATCTAAAGAGAGAATGAATTTTAGATGATTTGAACAAATTTCAATCCTTAATTTATAGAATTTGAAATATTACAATTGAAAAGACATATTTGTTTTATGATAATAAAAATGACTTGAAGTGACTTTATTGAATATAATGATTAAACTGATTTTAAGGTGTCCAATCATTTTCTGTCAATGTTAACTTACATTTTCTCTTGGACAACACTAAATTTCAATAATTGGTAGGTCACTTACATTAAGGTGTATATTTATAGAGAAAAGACTAGGCTTACGTAAACGTAGTCCAAAATTATAATTATTTCCACTATTTCTTTGTTTGAAACAAGTTAATACATCTATTCCTACTCAATCTTAAACCATGTTAATCACTAATTTCTAATATATAATATATATACAAGTTATTCACTAATGCCTTTATGCAAGAACTTTGTCAATATAACTCATCTCTTATAATTTCAGGAACATTGTTGATTTCACTGATTTCAAATATATCTTATTTATTGAGAAGAGAGTGGGGTCTAAACGAGGATGCACGTTGGCATCAAATTTGATGTTTGGAAATTGGATCCAAGATATGGTCTTTAATTTTACATTTATTTATATTGAAAGTGGGTTGTTGATTTTGACAAGAAACTAACATGGATGGGCTCACTAAGTGTTTCTTATTCATAAACTATTACTTCCTCAAGCAGAAACCCTATTCTTTAGTTCATCATATGATGCTTAGAACTCATTTGTAGGTCCATATTCAACTCATTA
The DNA here is from genome assembly GCA_036897585.1 of Francoa sonchifolia. Lineage (NCBI taxonomy): Eukaryota > Viridiplantae > Streptophyta > Magnoliopsida > Geraniales > Francoaceae > Francoa > Francoa sonchifolia. Next base: position 4,963 of record JAYMTB010001826.1, on the reverse strand, counting down.
TTAATTAATAAGCAAGACCACATGGATATCTAAGAAACTTACAGATTGGTTTAATGAAGTCAACACATTTAAGGAATCACACGTGAGCAATCAGTTGCTAAAGCTGGCATTTTAATTCTCCTTCTCTCTTTCCTCCATTAATCAAAAACACTATAGAGAGAATGCTGAATTTCTCTTTAATTGTCTTACATAATAAGTTCCACAACATCACCTACAGACAAAACCAAATCATCTTTCTTATTTCTGCGTCTACTCATCACATCCCTTTTGTCTGTTTCTTTTATTTACTGTGGACCAACTTCTCTCCCTGCTGTATTTCTTGCCTTTTAAGTACTCTTTCCTTTCTTTTCTTTTTTTTTCTTCTTCCTTTCTCCTCCATACCCAGTTAGCATGCCTGAATGTCCAGAGAAAGGTATGAATTTCTAACACCTAACCTCAGATCTGTATTGTATTTCCACCGGATCTTGTTTCTATTTTTCTGGCTACACAAAGAGAAAAAGAGGGTTAAGTAATAATCTTCCCTCTCAAACTAATCTTTTCAATACCCAAATATTGGTGGAATTTGATCTTAAGTCTGTAATACCATGTTACTGATATTTTTTAGTTAAACCAACTAACACTCGTTAGTTTCAAGCATATCTCCTATCTTATAAATTTGTTTTCAGTTAAATTAGATTTATATATATATATATGTATTGATGTTAATTATTGTTTATTGCTTGTTGGTTTTACTATAGGGAGAGATTTGATGAGATAGGGAAGAAAATCAAGAGAGAAACAGATGCATCTTCACAAATGGGAAGAAGACACATGTTGGGTCCTCCTGGAACCCTAAATACTATCACACCTTGTGCAGCTTGTAAACTCTTGAGGCGTAGATGTGCACAAGAATGCCCATTTTCTCCATATTTCTCTCCTCATGAACCCCACAAATTTGCATCTGTTCATAAAGTTTTTGGGGCCAGCAATGTCTCAAAGATGCTCTTGGTAAACACTAAACCCTAATTTATCAAAAAATTCCAGTATATGCATTTGATTCATAAATGAATACTGTTAGATGAATGACAACACATATTTCATAATTCAGGAGGTACCAGAGACCCAAAGAGCCGATGCCGCAAATAGTCTTGTTTATGAAGCAAATGTGAGATTAAGAGACCCAGTTTATGGGTGCATGGGTGCAATTTCAGCTTTGCAACAACAAGTTCAATCTTTACAAGCTGAACTTAATTCCGTAAGGTCTGAGATACTGAAATACAAATTTAGGGAAGCTAATATTGTACCATCTTCTCATGTAACCCTGCTCTCTTCTGCTGCTGTAACGATCGCTGCAACGTCTTCACCAGCCACACCACCACCACTTCCGCCGCCACCTCCTCCACCTCCACTTCTTCCTCCTACTTTCTCCTCTTCTTCCATGTATACCCAACCCATTAGTTCCTCCAACTATAGCACCATTTCAAGCATTGAAAATGTTTCCTATTTTGGTTGACAAACTATCCAAATTATTTATCTCCAAGCAGAATAAAATGATTAATAGAAGTTTAACATTGGATTACTTTGGTGTTAGTGTTTAATTTTAATTGTTATGCCTTAATATACTTTAGCCATAACCCTCAATTGCACCATTTTTTCCTTTTTATTTTTTCATTATTTTTTTTATTTTTTTTAACTACATAATTAGGATATGCATCCCAAACCAATCTTTGTTTGAAATATAAACTAGATTTAGAATATTTCTAGACAGTGATATACATGTACGAGGAGATTCATGAATTGTATAATTTTCTACCAATGTTATTATAAGTACCGTATATTATGAATTTCTAAAATTATCAATCATACGTTTTTATAATATGGGAAACAAACAGAATCACTTCTTTTTACTCTCATTTGATACAAGAACCAAAAATATTTGCAACATGACGTGCCCCTTGTGGAAGCAAGTACATTTTATTTTTATTATTTAAGAAAAGTGTTTGGAGACTGCAAATTTTAGGTCCTGTCAGTGTCTAGTCTGCACACTTGTATCTGACTATTGAAGGTGGAGGAAACAAAAGGTACGGTTGTTGGTTTGTACTATAAGAATTAGTCATGTTTGGAAATCATTCAATTTTCTTCACTAAGCCTCGTATTGGATATCTTGTGATCCCTAGTGATGGATATGAATTTCATTTTTCTGTTTGCTGGTAAATGGGTTTTTCGGGCGGATAAAAACTGATCCGACCTGGTCCCATCTGATTTCAATTGGGCCACTACTAGGATTCCATGACGGTGGTATTGGAGCAGGAGGTTATAACAGGAACATTTCTGCTTCTAAGAGAGGAAAGCGCGAGAGGTATTTCGTCAGTAGGTGAGGCCCTAGAGGAAAGGGTCACCGGTACCATCCTAGACCTAGACAACTTCAGGAAGGATCTTGGGAGTTGCACAAGACTTGCCGGGCGGTAGAAAGAATAGATAGGGTACAATGAGATCCCAAACATATTGGGAAAACCTCTATTGTCTCTTATAAATATCACCATTTATTATCATAAAAAAGTAATTGTCATTATTATGAAAAGTGATTGGCAAAATCATTGGAAATCAGAGATCAAAAATATTTTGGCTTGGTATCGTACCAGAGTGTGTGTCTGGTCCTTTCTCTCACCCCGAACAATTTGTATAATTCTACATCTCCTTGGTTCCTTTATGGACTCGAAACCCACAATAAACTCTCGATTCAAACACTGTTTCTCTTAAAATTAGTGATAACCTTCTCATATATATAGCTCCATCAGTTTTAATTTAACTTGAGCAAGGAAAAATCTTTTGATAGCAGATATCATTCCTATGGTATATAGGTTATGTAAATGTCTGATGCTATCGCTTTTCATTAGTGAACATTCAAAAAATATATAAATGGCTTCCTAGCAATACTTAGGTAAATTTGTATTTTTATCCAATTTAAACATTTTAATCAATAAATCAAACATTTATTAATTTTTAGATCAACTTCAAAAAAACAAAAAAAATTTACTATCTTCAATCGTTTTTTAAAAACAACTTTTAAAAACGGTATGTAAAAACCATTTTTAAAATAGTATAGCAATACCAAATTAGAGAGTTGTATAAACGTGGTGAGGTCTTACTCCATAATTTTTGGATCATACCATACACAAATTGGATACAGTGAAAAGAATTAAATAACATAATAATCATAAAATAAAATTTTGATTTCCAAAGAATCTTAGTATAACTTTCATTTTTACCAAATACGGGAAAGATACATCTCATCTTTTTTTCTCCGTTTCTCTTTTAGATTATTATTCTTATTTATTAGAGAATGATATACATATTGAATTTATTATTTATCAGTTTAAATTTTTGAATTAACTAGTAGTATCAGAGTCATTTTATCTAGAGACCCAAATTCAATCCTAGAAATCTCATTTTAAAAAAAATCCTAGAAATCCTAGAGGGACTACTATACCCCTTTCTATGTTACCACCAAAATAGTTAAAATTAATAATAATAAAAAGTCATTTAAGATGAATATATAATAAATTCAATTTTTTTAATAATCCACTAATTATTCCTAAAATGATAATTAAAGTCTACATTGATTAATGTTGTCAACTTTACTGAAAAAATTGTCCAGAAATATTTTTCCATTTGCATCACATTGATCATATAATAAGTTTAGGAGATTAAAAAACTTGACTGGAAAATAAAGTGTGACAAAAAAAAATAATTACCTTTGCACTTTTGTGGTTAGACAAATTTATAAAAAATTTCATGTGATTTAACCTTTGCACTTATTTTTTATGTGATTTTTAATTTTTGTATGTAATCAATTTTATCTCTTTCCGTCGAAAATAAAAATTTATATACTTCTTTTCTTTTTAACTAATCAAATTATAACAAATGAATTAGACGAATAAATTCAATCAAATTTTGCATTGCTCACTAATAAAGTGACAAAATTAATCATACACAAAATTGAAAACTACAGACTAAGAGCTCATTGTAAATTGGGATGAATTTAAATCCTCTCCCTTTGACTTTAAATGGAGAATCTCCAATTAAATTAATAAAAAATTTGACACATTATTTATTGAATCAATAATTTTTTGAATAAAAACATAAATATATTTATTTTTATATTTTTCTTAATATTCTTTTAGCAAAATTTAGTAAAATATATGTCAGGGCGACATTATGTTGACCAGGGCATTTGACTTTTGACCAGGGTGTTTAACTTTTGACTAGAGGTTTTTGGGTATCTTTTTGGACGTTTGTATGATATAAAGTGACTCTGGAGAGTCAATCAATCCGAATGAGTAACAATCCAACACGTCATAAAAAAGCTTATATTGGATGAACCTAAAAAACAACAAATCATGCATCTGGAAAAGGCCATGGAAGGTCCCTACAACATCAGCTTTCATTAGCAATATGGGGCATGGAAGATCCCCTATAGTATATGATTATGTAATTTATAATTCCTTGCAGATGTAAAACTTACATTCTGATAGGATAAATGACTACTTGCTCATTTGACTTTTTAGACCAAACCCATTTATCAAGTGAATGCCACTTAACAGGTTTATGGCATTGCTATTTTCGGAGATGTGCTTGCTATCATCTATTTTCAGCTTCTTCTTCACATCATTATGTTTTTCCAGAAATTCTTCCTTCTTATGGGATTGACTGCAGTTTGAAGCCAAAATTTGCTCAATCCTCTTTTTGGGAGACTTGATATATCAAAATTATGCTAAACAACAAGAATCTTACAATAAGATTAAGTTCATTAATCATACAGAATCCAGGAAAACAGTTGGAGACATAAAGGGCAGCTAATTAATGCATGCCACAGAACTTGTACAAAAGCCCTATTACTTGATAATGTAGATTTTTCTACCAATTTAAGCTACTTGTAACCCTAATGGAGAAGTGTCCAATGGCTTGGACCTCATTTTAATGC
>JAYMTB010001825.1:0-10218 GCA_036897585.1 Francoa sonchifolia | reverse complement strand
AAAACAAGCCAGCCCCAAATATGCTAAATAAAAAATGGACCAATTTCTTTGGAGATGGAGCCCAAACCAAAATAGAGAACTTTCCACTTTATATTTCCCCAAATTCAGCCCAATGTCCATTTCTTGGATTAAAAAGATTTTTTGAAAATAAAATAAAGAAAAAAATGTGACTTAATTGTCATTTTCAAATAAAAAATATGTCAACTTTTAATTTAAAAATGAAATCTGAAAAAAATAATAATAATGAAATATAAAAATAGTAAATTTTCAAAATGATGGACCGTTATTCTAGTTTTTTAGATTACAATTTTTTTTTTTTTTTTCGAATCATGCAATCGATAGTAAAAAAGAGCATTATTTATAAATAATTCAATATAAAATAAAAATAAAAAGATATTTTGAATTTTTCGTTTATATTAAAGTAAGTTTTTAAATAAATTTAATGTCAAGATAAATAAATAAAATAATTGAATTAATATAAATTATACAATTAATTTGTGTTAACCACTTCAAGCGGATGACACGAGAGTGTCTAACCCCTCCCTCACGCGTAATTAGACTTCGGACCACAAAACTCTATTTTTAATCAAAGTTTACAACTTGATATTTTAAAAAATTATTTTTTAACAAATAAATTGATGATGATTACATATCATATAAAATTAATTTTTGCGATGCGACAACCTTTTTTTTTTCAAGGAACGTGCTCATTTATGTTACGAATTACAAAATCTGAGAAAATGCTTTTTCTACCGTTAACATTCATTTACCGGATAGCCTTTTATAGACAACTATACCAACAAATAACACTAACACACTCAAGTATGAAAATATGAACAAACTATTAACTAGACAATTTGTCATACTAACCCAACTCCATTAAACTAGAATAAATAAAAGAATTACTTAAAAGACTCGGGCAAACAATGACTACATGATTAAATTTATTCAACAATTTCGAGCAAATTATTAGCCAATACACTCAATTTTGCAAATAGTGATCTCCTGGTCGCCTCTACTATTAACTAAAAAGTCTTGGAAGATAATATTAAATAATAGAAGTGGTTAGCTGAAAAGGATATAATACTTAGTAAATATTAATTCAAGAGATTAAATTAATAAATAATATATCAGATATATATTTTGATAATCCAGAATTATATTTATGAATTAAAAATTTAATTAAATAAAATATTTGAACGATAATTTTATCATTTGAATTAGCATTAAAATTAAAACAACGACTATTCAAAGCCACGGCTTTTATTTTTGGCTTGCTATCCAAGTTGACGACTATTCTCCCATTTTTCATTTCTCTATAAATAATGTTACCATTTTACTCATTTTTCATCATCAATTCCAATTCACTTTCTAACTCCCGATAAAGAAAGCTAAATAATTCTTCATTAATGGCTATCTTTTCGGCTTTTTTCAATTGCTTTGTACCATCATCTTCTGCACAAGTCTCCGATGATGCTGCCCGCAGGTCATCAAAGAAACCTAAAAGATCGAAATCGAAATCATCAGGGGCTCCAATTGTTGTTTCTTACTTCCCTGTGAATTCGTATACGTCTCGCTTGTAGTAATTTTTACCTCATGATGCTAATGAAGACTGCCAAAGATTTGTTATGGCGTTCTAAGCGGAGGTGACATGTTACTTCAATCATAATCGTCCGGTTAAATTAAACTGAACGTGAATTTAATCCAAACCATTTGGATAAATTCACTATTTAATTCAGTTGAACGGTTTTGATTGAAGTGACATGGTCTCATCGCAGCAAGGTGAGATTTAGGTTGAGAACTATAGTATATTTGTTTGATTTGATAATACTAATTTTGTACGAGTCTTTTTTCTATTTGTTTGTATATATTTGGAATATTGGAAGAATAAGAATATACAAAAATGTTTAAAATTATTATTATTAAAAAGCGTTTTTTGAAACAAGTTTACCGGGTCAAAAGCATTTTGGAACAAAAGAATATTCGGGTCTGATTTGATTTGATTTGAAAGCCCGAATTATGACAGAGAGAACCAAATGACGGATAAGTTCTTCCTTCCACCCGGTGAAAACTGTGCATTTTCACAGGGACAAATTTACAAGTACTGATGAAGACGTCCTCGTAAATGGTTCTTATTACCACTAGTTATGGAAGTATTCACTACTGATTGTGCAATTCTTACCATTTTAGTGGGCCCCACCTAAGTGGAAGAAAAAATCTACTCGGAACGATTCAAAATTTCAAAAATTACTCAGTTTAGCTTGCACCAAGAGTATAAATAAATAGGCTTAAATACCATTTTTACCCATGTAACAAATAATTCTTTTAATTTTTATTTTACCTCCTGCGGAGAGTACCTCCGTCCAACTCTCCATTAAACGGTTTACTTGGCACACCTGATTATTTTATTTGGAAAAAAAAAATATATATATATATATAAAAAATTGTCTCTTCACTCTTTTTTATCATTTATTTCTTATCTCCTTTTTCTTCCGTCTCTCTTTTCTAATTAAGATCTGAGTTATGTCCGAAAAAAAAATAACTCAGATTGATACGAAGATCTGAACTTTGATAGAGGATCAATGAGAAACTAAATAATCAAAAAAATGATTGGTGAATAACCCAAGCTTGGATCCGATTGGTATGAAAATATGAGTTAGGTTTGAGTTTGAAAAATGAGAATGTGGGTTGAGTTTGATGGATTACCTATGAGCTCAATATCATAATTTGAAAAAAAAAAATTAACAAAAAAAATATGGATCATTATTGAAGGGTTGTGAGAAGGAAGAAGAAGAAGATGAGATAGAAATGATAAAAAAAGACAAAAAAAAAAAAATAATAAAAAATTTTATTTTTACTTTTTATTAAAAAGAATGTAAAATATAAGTTGAGAGAGTATTTAAAACTTTTGAGATTAAATGAAACTTTTTATTACCTGTAAAAGTTTAGAGAACTATTTATTATGCATCTAAAAAAAACCTTCGAAACGATTCAAAATTTCCAAAATTACTCAGTTTAGCTTGCACCGAGAATACAAATAAATAGTAAACTATACCAAATTACAATAATGCCCCTGACAGGCTTCTGAGAAACAGAGGCAGAAGAATCAAAGCCGACCAAAATTTACAATCTGTTTCTTGGCTGTCATGAATATGGGAGCCATTACGCTCATCCTTCCAAGAAATTGCCCACAAATCTCTATTATAAATTTATCAATTTTCCTCCTCAAGAAAACCCATAAACCCAAAAATGGCATCTTTTGAAGATTACTTGCCAATAATGGCTGAAAAATTGGGAGGAGAAGGTCTAATCAAAGAACTCTGCAATGGGTTTCAATTGTTAATGGATAAGGAAAAAAGGGTCATTACGTTTGAGAGTTTGAAGATGAATTCAGGAATTTTGGGATTGGAAGATTTGAATGATGATGAAGTTTTGAGTATGTTGAAGGAAGGTGATTTGGATGGTGATGGTGTTCTTAATCAAATGGAGTTTTGTGTTTTGATGTTTAGATTAAGTCCTGATTTGATGGATCAATCTTTGTTTTTGCTTGATCAAGCTCTTCAAGATGATATTAATTGTTCTTGATTTTATGTGTTTTTTAATAAAATTTTATTCTTTCTTGTTTACTAATTTCAATAATTTGTGGGTTTTTAAATTTTATTGATCATATTTAGATAAAGTGATTCATTCTATAAAAAAAAAAAAAAAATTGTTCAATTAAATTTTCATATAGATCTATGTATAATTTTGAAATGGATCTTAATCAAGAAAAAAAATATATATATAATATGTCTTATTGACTTAATATTACATTATTATAACTAATGGAAAACATATATGTAAATGTATATAGAATTTAACAACTATCCGATATATATATTTAGCTCACAACTTAAAGTTTTGGGTCAATCGGTAGTTTAACATGGTATCAAAGTCAAAATTTTGAGTTCAAATTTCTATTGCAGCAGGTATAATCTCAATTTTATACGGTGAGATCATTTAGTATGCTAACTTCAAAATAAGGCTAGGGTGATCCATGTTTCAAGCCGAAGAAAATATACCGTCCCTCGTGTGAGGGGGAGTGTTATATATACATATTGGATTGGTTCCGACAGTTTTCCTTTTAGTTAACCACTATATTTTGGACCTCTATTATTAATTATATGATTGAAATTAGAAAAAATATGTGAGATGTGAGTGCTGAAAAAGTAGGAGAGAGCACTAGTGAGCATGTGCAATAGAGAATCTTAGGTAATGTTAAGGAAAATCGACAAATTATCATTAGCCCGAATTATAATATTTTTGGTGTACTAATAAGATATTTCTGCAATCAGAAATTGTATCTGACACCAATTAGAGGAGTATAATACCTTGTATTAATCTTTAGTTGTTGCTTTTAAGCATTTTTTTTCCCTCAATTGTGGTGCTATATAATTATATTTATTAAACACATCAGTTTAGAGGAAATGTACGAGAGATGTGAGCATTGGGAAAATCACTAGACGGACTAGCCAGCAGGTGAAATATGATTTTGTTTCATAACTCAGTAACTAATAAGTGAAAAAAACATGGATTGTTCTAGGGATAGTAAGACTACAATTATATAAATCTTAAACTTTGTTCTACGATACAATGATTTTTATTTTATTTTTCTCATTTATGAAACTAAGCATATGATACACGGAATCATGTTAATATTGTGTATGCCGAATCATGCCATTATGCATAATGTCAGAATTATGATATTATTACATACTGAAATGTGCCGATATCGAATTGAGTACAAAAGTTATTATAATTTTCTTTTACATCAATATGTGCGATCATCAACTCAAATTGAATAAAAAAAAATGAGAGAATCCAACGAGAAACATAAATCACAAATCAATGCACTCAAAAGTCCTAAATAAAAGAAAAATGCAATCATAATTTTGATTGAAATGTAATTTTTGCTTTAGAAGAGGCCCATTCAAACCCCATCATTTGTGACCTTATTTTTCGTCTCCTATAATCTTTTGCATTGCAAAATCTTGTCCCCAATGTCATTTCTTCCAATACCTTTCCATGTTTAAGAAAAAACTTTGCTAAGCAAATTTCATTTTCACACTCTAGAAACCCTTGAATTTCCACAACTTTAAGATGTTGTAAAAATGAATTCAACACCATAACTTGTGATTCCCAATATTGTTCTTCTTCCGAGCCCGATGACTTGTTCCACGTGTCGGGTTTCCATTGCTGAAAATTGCAAGGATATGTATTCATCAACAAGCATTGATATTTTAATGAAGGAAGAATCAATGTGAAAATATGATGATGATGATGATTACTATTACCCCTCTTTCAATCTTGTAATCATCCATAATCTTGATGGTTAGAACTTTTACTATAGGACAATTCTTGAATATGCATGATACTCCTTGTGCAAATTTTCTAGTGAAACCCGTTTGAAGTTCAAGAATTTCGAGATTGATAAATTGATTCATAGCTCCAAAATAGTTTTTGTTTGATAAAATCTGCAATACCAAAAGACTACATTTAGATCATTGTTTTCATAGGTGGATAGAATGATCTACTAAATGAAAAATAATAGAACTAATGCATTTTGATTTCAGTACAATCATTAATCAAAAGACTTTTACGAAACACTTAATTAACGTATGACTCATTTTATTGAGATAGTACGTACTCCCATGTCCAACCATCTCTTTCAATCCCTCACATTCTGCCAACTTATCAAATACAGATAATAATAATAAAGTTTACTTAGACTCTGATACTATTAAATCAACTACTAAAACTTTTAATATGTCACTGATTTCACCCAAATTATTAACAAAATTGATGTTTACTCAAACACTTAATTGATATGAAGCTTATGGTTTTAATAAATATTTTACTCAGTTAGAAAATATGTATTTATTAGTCAGATATAAATAACTTCTAAGCTCAGAATAAACGAAAATATATACTAAGATGCACTTAAAAACGATTCATGTAAAATACTCATGTTAGAAAATAAATCAAGCAAAAATTTTCTTTTAAAAAAACAACAAAAATAACACGAGACAAATTTTACGTGCATATCCCATGCTAGCTCTTCAAAGGTGTAAAGTCGGATCGGACAATTTCATATCTCCAATAACCTCACTGGTATATACTCAAACTTGCATCAAATAAAATGCGTGAAAAATTAGATAGTACCTCGAGACACTGATTTTCAAGCCTCAAAAAACGCGCGTAACAAAGTCCTGATAAAAAATTCGATAAACTTCTAAGCTTTGTCACACTTACATCCTTATTTTTGACAAAAAATCCAACTGAAACCTTTTGCAAACAATTCAAACTCTCTATAAAACTTCTTTCAGTAATTGAATTTGGCCCCCAATTAAAGACTTTAAGTTTCGGAGCATTAATCTTCACACTAGTCTCATCATCCAGATCATTAAAACACGAATTAATTTCCAATTTCTCTAATTTCGTACAACAAATATCAAGAACATTAAGATGCGGACAATGTGCTAGGGCCAAATCTTCCAAACTTCTGCAGCTAATCTTTAAAAACCTTAATCCATAACATCCATGTAGATTAAATTTCTTCAAAAGTGGAAACGATGAATCTGTAAACAAATCCATTAGTGACGGTTGATTATGTAACATAATGAGCGATAGTGACAAAATTTGCAACGATTTAAATCCGTCCTTCATTACATCCGAAGGTAACAGCCTAAATCCAGGATACCGCGATTTTAACTTAAAAGCACGTAACGATTCACTAGTAACAACAGATCGCGGAAAATTAAAATAATCATTAGTTGCAACCTCGATATCTAGCTCTTGAACATTCTGTTTCACAGCGTGACGGATCAGACTATTCAGACTGGAGAAACTTAAGCGTGCGTTGAATCTGAGGATTCGTATATTGGAATTCTTGTCATGAAGCGTTAAAACCTGACTAATAAAGTTTGTATAGTGCGATCTTCTTGTTGTAGTCGTTAGATCAATTAGAGTCATGGAACTCGTGAAATCTAGATCAGGGTAGGAGGACCAGAGGGAGTAAAAACGCTTCGATAAAATGCTCGTCTGCGCGATGGATTTGATAGGTAAGTAGGAGAGGATTTGGTATAGAATATCGTCAGGTAGATCACTGATTCGATCGGTATGATCAGAATGTTGATATTGTTCGATGAAAAGTCGCTTTCGTTTTGCAGATCTTGTTTCCATTTGATTCGAAGTTTGTGTGTGTTCTTTTCAGTGTGATATTGTTAAGATTGGAGTTTGAATGTTTCAAAAGGGAGATTGTTTGACTTTGTTATTAAATTATACTAATTGAAATCATTTTTTATTTTTTGAAAAATGTTTCCTTATATAGGAGATATCACTTCTGGAGATATATTTTTTTTGAAAAAAATGCGAAAATACCATGGTTTGTAAAATCATGAATAAAGATTCTGTTTCAAGTTCGCTTGGTATAACATTAATGAGCTACATTCACCAATAATCTCCACAAGAACACGATCCATCCTTAAAATGATGAAACCGATTTGCATCCCTAACAACAATCTCTCTATTGACAAGCTTTGATATAAGTTTGGTTGCGGAATGACAGTTTACGCATGCCCTGAGATTCTTGGTGATCATAAGTGTTGTACCGGGAGGAGTACTTATCAGCCCATAAGCGATTGCTATCCTCTCACTATGATGACATAGAGATTCCTCTGTCTCTTCATGATTTAAATCGTGCAGTACAGAGTCAGTATGTGGGACAAATCCAGCTTCCCTTAACCTTTTTTCCAATTCGTTAAGTTCTTCGAAGATCTCATTGGATCTTGGATGAGCATTGTCTCCCACCACGAATGCCTCAAGCTTCCCACTGACTTCAATCAAACTGCATCCAAGGTCCTTAGTTAGTCCTTTCTCCCTCATTAATATCCGGACCTTTGCAACTCGATCCCACAGCCGGGCTGAAGCATAGATATTCGAGAGCTGCACATAATGACCTGTGTTATATGGGTCCAATGCAAAAAGCCTTTCTGCAGCATGCTCTGCTAATGTTACCCGGCGATATACCTTGCATGCACTTAGAAGTGCTCCCCATACAGTTACACCTGGTTCAATTGGCATTTTATTAATAAAATCATATGCATGATCCACATAACCTGCACGCCCAAGAAGATCAACCAAGCAAGCATAGTGTTGGTGGCGGGGCTCAATTCTATGATCTCTCATGGAATGGAAAAGCTTCCATCCCTCTTCTACAAGCCCAGAATGGTTACACGCTGTGAGTAATCCAATAAAAGTGACATCATTTGGGTGCACCCCAGATTGCTTCATTGTGTGATACAGATTAATAGCTTCTTGTCCCCTACCATGCAGTCCATATCCCACAATCATTGCACTCCACACAACAACATCTTTATCATGTGTTCGATCAAATACTGCACGGGCCAAATCTACACTTCCACATTTCGCATACATATCAATTACGGCTGTGTTGACAAAAACATCATTTTGGAACTCACTCTTGTTTATATAGTTATCCATCCATTTTGCTAAATCAAGAGAACCGACTTGTGCACAAGCTAAGATAGTACACCTTACTGAGATTGAATCTGGTCTAATGTTCTTAGAAATCATCTCACGGAACAGCTGTACAGCTTCCTTAGGATAACCATTCTTTGCATAACCAGAAATCATGGCATTCCGCAATATCAGGTTTGGTATATCCATTTGATCGAAAAATGATCTGGCAACTCCCACATGCCCACACTTTGCATACATGGCTGTAAGCGATATAAGCAAGTCAGGTTCAAAATGAAGACCCATTTTTATCACACAACCATGAACTGATTTCCCCTGTTCAAAATCCTCCACATCTGTGTAGGCCCTAAGAACACTTACAAGCGCAATCCAATCCGGTTCCACATACATTCGCCTCATTTCACTGAAAATCCTCAAAGCCTCCATAGGCTGGCCATTCTGCGCATACCCAGATATAATGGAAGTCCACGAAACAATTGTCCTGTCATACAACCCATCAAACACAATCCTAGCATGCTCAATTTCACCACACTTAGCATACAAAGCTACAAGACCATTCTGCACAAAAGCATCCCATTCAAACCCATGTCTAAATATCTGCCCATGCACCTGCCTACCAATTCCAAGCGCTGGCAAACCACTGCAAGCTTTGAGTATATAAGGAAGAGTAAAGCAATCAAACCTCACTCCAGCCAACTGCATTCTCCAATACATCTCAATTGCCTCTCCAAACATATTATGCCTTGAATAACACCTAACAATTGCATTCCATAAAAACACATCTGGGTCAGCAAATTCATCGAACATCTTACGTGCATAACAAACTTCCCCAACATTAGCACTCCCATTCACCAATTTAGTAATCAAAAACCCACTTTCTCGCAATCCAGACCCCAACAACTGCGCATGAACTTGATTCAAATGCCTCTTATGAATTGAATAATCAATTACGCTAGCATAGAATGAATCAGAATCTAATCTGCGATAGACATTAATGTCCTCAAAGCATGAGTTTTTATCAAAAATTGACAAACAAGAGAAGTATTTAAACGCGGTTACTCGTTGGAGAATCCAACTGTAAGATTTTCTCCGGAAGATCATACAGAGAAAAATGAATCGATGAAGTAAACGTATCTAAAGAAAATTTAGACGATAACAGAGACCGAAAGAATATGATTGGGCCGACAGATTAGGCCCATATGGAGGACCATTGGGCTGAAAAATCAGGCCCCAAAGAAGGTTCATTGGGCTAACATATTCATCATCCAGGTTACTAATTTTGACAAGGCGGGCATTTAAGCCACGCCTTATCAATTTCCCAAAGGCGTGTAACACTGTTCACGCCTTATTAATTTTGTAATATTTCAGCCCATGAAAAAACAGGCCCATAAGCAGCAGGCCCATGACAGACAGGCCCATATGTAGCAGGCTCATAAGGCCCATCTCGTCATCACCATCTTCCTCATTATTTCCATCGCTCTTCGTCCAAATCCCGGCGATGGAGATACCGCTTTCTTCCATTCGAATCCTCTGAATCCAATTTCCTCCATGGAAAGACACATACAAATCTTCCTCAACAAATTATCATGTATATCAATCGCCATCGCTACCTTCATTCTCGTCATTCTGTTCCTCCAAACCCCTGAAACCTGTATCCACCAAAATTCTCCGCCACAACCC
>JAYMTB010001824.1:0-10219 GCA_036897585.1 Francoa sonchifolia | reverse complement strand
GGCTTTTATTGGGAATTAACAGGCTAAAAGGTTCTGCAGCCCAAACAGAAGCAGATGGGAAGAATTTGGGCCAATGCTGGGATCCAAGCACATAGGGCTTCTTAAGCAGGCTTTCCATCTTCCATCTTCCATCTTCCTCTCCCTCTCCCTCAATTTCTCCATTTCCCTCGCAACTAATTTATTCCTCTCTCACTCGTATAGACCTGACCTCATCGTATTCGGGTTTACGTACTCTGAATGCGAAGATGCATTTGTTCCTCTCCGACGAGGAGTTCTCGCGTTGCTCTGGCGACGCCTCTTTGGTTGCTGAGAAGGCTGATTCTTTCATCAGGGATTTGTTCAAGGAGCTCGATACCATCAGGGCTCAATCTGACGCGGCTTCCATCACCGCCGAGCAAACTTGCTCTCTCCTTGAGCAGAAGTACCTTTCCCTTTCTTCTGAATTCTCCAAGCTCGAATCCCAGAACGCACAGCTTCAATCTTCTCTTGATCACCGCCTCGCCGAGCTAGCCGATGTCCATGCGCAGAAGCACCAACTCCATATACAATCTGTAATTATTTCATCCTACCACAACGTTACTACTCTTATGTGTTTGTATATCTACATTATTTTAATCTATTTGGTGTCGATTCATATGTAAGATTGGGAAGGATGGGGAAATAGAGAGAGTGAAGACGGAGTTGTCCGAGCTGCACAAGTCCAGGAGACAGTTGTTGGAGTTGGTAGAGCACAAGGATTTGGAGATAAGTGAGAAGAATGCTACTATCAAGTCCTATCTTGATAAAATTGTAAGATTTATCTCATAACATTTATGCTATGTATAATTATCTATTAATTTGTCTTTAGTTGATTCAGCTAGTTGTATTGATTGCATTTTTCTGTTCATTTGGGTATTTGCCTAATGATGTGCAGAGAGTGTAGTACAAAAGTTATGCTAACTATTAAATTTCACCCTCTTCTTATTTTAAGTTGCTATTGTACTTGGACAAATATTTGCCTTTTGGGTTCTCTCGCTGTGCTCTGCTTGAGCTCGTATACATTTATGTGCACAAATGCTAATACTCAAGTCCTCTTACACAACTTGCACAAGATACCATTCATATTCAGGTGTTTGGTTTGCAGTTCTCTATATCTCTTGTCAATTTAACGACATGCTCCCTTTCACCTCACAATCTCAGGTCAGTTTGACTGAAAGTGCTGCGCAGAAAGAGGCTCGTTTGAATGATATTGAGACAGGGTTAGCACGCTCCCAAGCTGCTTGCGCTCGTCTTTCGCAGGTCAGTGCCGTCCTTTGTTTTGATGATAATTCTTTTACTTTTTTCCGTGGCCACAACTTCTATGTTCAAATTCTTATCTTCTTCATTTCATGCTCTCCTATTTTGAATCTTGTATTAATTTTCTTATTATGTTTTCAGTATGAATGCTTAATCTTATCCCTAAACCATGGAAAGTGGCACTCGATCAATTCAGTTTTCCATTTATTACCTATATGATAATAATTGACATGATGATGCATAATAAGGAACTATCAGATCCATTTGTTTTGACATTTTGTATTTTGTGTCTTGTATTTGGTGTTTTGTAGGAGAAAGAACTTATTGAGAGGCATAATGTCTGGCTTAATGATGAGCTGGCAGCTAAAGTTGACGTTCTTATTGAGCTTCGTCGAACGCATAATGATCTTGAGGCAGATATGTCTTCTAAGCTTGCAGATGTAAGTTTATTAATTAATATGTTAATTTTTGTATTGTTTACAATATTTCCTCATTGTTCTTGCCAATTTGAATCCTTACTTAACTCTTTCCAGGTTGAGAGACAATTTAATGAATGCTCCAGCTCTTTAAAATGGAACAAGGAAAAAGTGAGGGAGCTGGAAATGAAGCTAACATCTGTGCAGGAGGTGTGATATATTTATTAGGCTTTCTTGAATGTGTTGCAGGCCATTCTTTTGGTATTATCTGCCTCATGGATATATATATATTTTTTCTTTCACTTTCAAGGAATTATGCTCATCAAGAGAAGCCGCCTCAGCAAATGAACAGCGACTTTCTGCAGAACTGTCAACAGTGAGTTCTATGCCAGTTTTTGCCTATTGAGTTGCCAACATGTATTTCCCGTTCTTTAATACTAATTTGGAGATCGAACTGGATTCGAGTTCACGGTTTATTTGAAATGCAGTAGTTTCCGAGAGTTTTATCAGGTAGATTTTGTAGGCTGGAGTGTTTGTACTTCTGGGCACGCAATGGGGTTCGTATCATAAAATATGCGACGGTAGTAGTGTGGTGGTCAGTAGCGCAGCTAGGTTTTGAGATCAAGACAGCAACACTTCACATCTTTTGTGCGAAGTGTTCTAACAAAAATATTTAATTAATGTGCGGTCAAACTAATACTCGACAAGATTCATTTAACATTAGAGTTAATAATTAAATGATCACCAACATTTCAATATGCTTAATGGTTGCAACGTATGAAGTATAATGCTTCAAATATGCCGGTATACTCGTATTGGAATTTGTATATGTTCAGTATTTCCCAAAACTTACCCAATACCGTCAAAAGCATATGGAAATTTTCTGATAATTGTAGAAGAAGATTTTAAGATAAGAGCTAGATAACATGTAATAAGAGCTAGATAACATGTACAAATGATGAAATATTTTTGAACAACAGAGTTTAGGCCTAAGGCCTTTTTTCCAGATAAAAAAGGCATCTGGAAGTCTAGCTGCAAATGACGCATTTACTGTTGTAGCAAACTAAGGATATGTACTAGAAGAAATATACAGTGATGTATTAGCCCTTAAGTGGTGCCCAGTATTGCAAATATTTATAGGTTTGAGTGGTAATTCCTTCTTGCCATTGTTTGTGTCACAGTTTTATACACCTGACCCAGCGTTGGGAGTGAACTATATGATAATCTTGAAGTATAAATCACATTTTGTTGAAGTATGGGACATCACCCTTCCAGAATTCATTTTGGTTGGACCACTGGGAATTACTTTTCCCCTTATCCTCTTTTTTGGCTGTCCCTGTGCGATTGTAGGTCAATAAGCTTGCTGAATTATATAAAGAAAGTTCTGAAGAATGGTCCAGAAAGGCTGGGGAGCTTGAGGGTGTGATCAAAGCTCTGGAAGTGAGTTTTTCTTTTCATATTTTTTTTCCCTTTTGGTTTTGGGCTAATTGTCTACTGATTTGTGCCTCTTCCTTGGTTATACTCATTCTACTACTGGGAAATAGATGCATTTGAGTCAAGTTGAAAATGACTACAAGGAAAAAATCGAAAAGGAAATAGCTGCCAGAAAGCAGTTTGAAAAGGTATTCACTTTTTCTATTTGAAACGGTTTGGACTGTGAAAGCTATTTTGGTTTCTCTTGTTTCTGTTCCAAAAGATGATCTTTGTTTCACGAAATTCAGAAGCAAAATAAGAATAGTAATTGCTCTTTCTGAGAATTTGTGAGCAGAATAATTTTGGAAACTTATGCTCTGTCACCATGATTTTAGGATGATAGGACAACTTGTTGGTGGCTGTTAAAATTTGAATGTAGAGAGGTTTCACAAGTCAAACTTTGAAGTTTTGTGTAAACATTCTGTTGTAAATTTGATTTATTAACTGATTAGAATGTAATTGTGGCGTCTTCATTGCAATCACTTCTATTTTATCATCATAGTTGCTGTTATTTGTTAATATTGATTTCCAGAGTACATAACTTCATACTCACTGAAATTTCCCGCAACAATAACATACAGTTTTTGTGTGTTTATATCTGTTTTCTGTTTTCTTTTTGTTTGCTTTCCATGTTGTATCATGTTATTTATGGAAATCTATTCTATGTTTAAAAAGTTGGGCATTGAAATCTCAAATTGATATAATGAAAATGTTAAAAGTATTGCTCCTTTCGTTTTTTGTACTACCTTTATTTTGTTGATTACAGGAAGCAGCAGGCTTGAAAGAGAAACTTGAAAAGTGTGAAGCTGAAATGGAAACTAATAGGAAAGAAGATGAGTTGAATCTTCTTCCTCTCAGCAGCTTCACCACTGAAACGTGAGTTAAATCTACATATTTACTTAAAAGCACATTTTATATTTCCTCCTTTTTGCATTTCCCGTTCATAAACATGTGATATGTGCCATTAAGTTCTGTGGTGTTGCATGTGGAGATGTGCTTTTGACCTTACTACACTTCCTCATTTATTGATATTAAGATTAGTTGCTGTATTGCCCAATTCAGATTCTTATGTTCTGGAGTGTGCTTCGTGGTAAAATTTGTACCGAGCAGTTCTTTTCTTGACTTAAATGATCTCATACCAGTTCATTTTATAATGCCGATCACCATGCTGGTTCTTGATCACTTTAAACTTTTGAAGTGTGCATAAATGATTATATTTGACTTTCCTAGTATCATATGTTGATAGTTTGTTTAGTCTCATATTGTAAGTAGCTATAGACTGTATCATATTAATGTGGCTATGCAATTGGAGCATCAAGCCTTTGGGCAACAATATTTGTTGTAGAAAATCCACTTAAACAATTTCTTTTTTCTAAATAAAAATTGATCGTTTGAGTAAATTACCCTATTGCTGAGGCTGATTGTGTATTCTAATTATGGCAGCTGGAGGCATGCACTGGAAATTAATGAAATGCTTGAAGATAATCACATGATTGTCCCCAGGATACCAGTAGGTGTCTCAGGAACAGCATTAGCTGCTTCTCTTCTTCGTGATGGTTGGAGCGTGAGTTTCACCTTTATCATTATTTAAGGCAAATTGATATCTATTCCTTAGAATTAGGGTCGGATTCATTTATCATATTCTACTTCTAAATTTCTGTTTGTGATAAGATTCAATGTTGGACAATGGTGGTTGACCTTGTCCATGTTAGTCTACGATGGTACACCCGTCATTTTTTTGTTTTACCTTAATCGGTATCCTTTTTTCTGAACATGTTGTTTAGTTGAGGCTTCAACTTTCTCAATCAAATAAGTTAATTGAGAATGTGTGCGCAGGTTCACTATATAAAATATTTCGGTTGACAGAATAATATTTGTGAAGGTTGAATTCTAGTCCAGCATGACTTTCACTATTAGTTTTAAGCTAATCTGTCATACTTTTGAAGCTGCTAGATAATATTTATGAAGGTTGAATCCTAGTACAGCTTGACTTTCACTCTTAGTTTTAAGCTAATCTGTCATACTTCTGCTAGTCCTAAGCAATCATGATTTGTATCAAATTTGAGGAAAAGGAATGAAATGGTTTTGACCTTAGTTGCCACATCAATTTGATGGATTAATTGTCAAGAAAGATGAGTTTCTCCTTTTTTTATTTTTTAAATAGTAATATAACATAAAAGGATAATCCATTAAACACATCAACTAACTTTTATGAATTTATTGTTACATGCCCTTAAATAAACAATGCTTATTTTCTTGTTCCCTTCATTTTTGTAGGCTTTTGCTATACTCAGGTTGCTATGATAATTACAAATCCTTAAATTGAGATTATAATTTGTTACAATTGAAGTACAAGGGTTGAAACCGCACCTAATGTTGGGAATAATCGTGATTTACCCAGCTTAAAATATTTTAATGTAGTTCATTTTTATTTTCTCTAGCTGGCTAAAATGTATGCAAAGTATCAAGAAGCAGTTGATGCCTTTCGCCATGAGCAGTTGGGGAGAAAGGAATCTGAAGCAATATTGCAACGGGTATGGTCTGAATTATGCCTTAACTAGTTTTAATTACTTGTGGCGATGGTTTGTAGTGATTCCCTTATATTCACATAAATGACCAAACTTTATTTTCTCAAAATTTCCAGTGCAAAATACATCAAATCTGAAAGTGTTTGTCTAGTTTCGTTTTAAGAAATTCCACAAATTTTGAGATATTTACAATGCTTTACGAAATTGCATGACATTTTTGAATCTTTTGAAAATCCATAAATTGTCTTGGGTGACAACCATGAATAACTTGCTTCCCAAATTCCTAAAATGTAATGACTTAGAAGCTTAAATTCAGATATGTCTTATAAGTTGTAATGAAAGTGTCAGTTTTTTGCTCTAATCTAGCAATAATAAACAAATCTTACATAAATATTAATTTTGGTTGAAAAAATTATTGCTAATAGCTGTAAAGTGTGTTTTACTATTCCTTAGAGCATGATATACATATTGAACTGCGAATTAAGCGTCTGGGTCAATAAGTAGTTAAATAATATTCAAATGTACTCGATTCATCACTTGATATACTTGTACATGCAAATAATGATCTTAGAAGTTTATTTGTTATCGAGCTTACTTACTGTTTTTTAAAGTTTCACCATTTTTTTTTCTTTATCCTTTGTTTCACTATTAATCTCAAAATATACAATTATTAACTTGTCGAGATATGCATATGAAATAAAATTTGTTACTTGGTTTGCATGGTGAAGGATTATGCTCCTGGTAGGTCTATATTTCTTATGAGGAGAATAATCTGGTTGTTTCTGTTTTGTGTTTTTTTTTTTTATGGTTATGACTACCTTTGGTTGCATAAATTTTTCAGAATCATGGTTATATCAAGTAGAGAAATACAACCACATGTTTTTCTTTAAGCGTTTACAGCTATGCAAACTACGAGATTATTGGAACTGTAATATGATAGTATCTGATGAATTTATTAGGGGGCTATTAGCTTTGTCCCCCTAAAACCCTTTCCATCGCTTTGCCTCTTTTTCATCTTTCTTTCTTTTTTTACCCCAATTAAGGTAGAGTTGTGGATCGGGTTTTGAACTTTGTGCAATTGAAATTTAAGCTGGTTTATTGGGAGATCTAATACTGATGAGACATTTTTTGTGACATCAGGTCCTTTATGAATTAGAAGAGAAAGCAGAAACCATTTTGGATGAAAGAGGTATATGCTAATACTTAATTGACTTTTAGCAAATGATTTTGGCAATCTGTTCTTAATTTTTGTGATATTGCCATTTTTGCCAATATCTTTTTTTATTTTGATATCATTGTTTGTTTGAAGTGTATAAGGACATGTTGTATACTCTTTCGTCTGATTTATTGAGAGTTTCGCATACGAAAATAAAAGGCTTGACATTGCAGTCAAATTACTATAAAGGTGTTTGAGATTTCTTGAAAAAATTCCAATTAAACGAAGCAAGCTTGACTAATTTGTCTGTGTAGCTCATGTCCTTGTAATCTCTCCGCTTTCCATGCATTTTTTTTTGTTTCAACCTTCAGTTTCAGCAGTAACTTATGACTTAATACATTGGTGCATAATGCATGATGAAACAATACCATAATATAGTTTGGCTTATCTAAATAATGTGATTGGTTGGCCAATTCCAAAAGTCAGTCATAATAAGTCATGAAGTTCTAAGTTGTGTTTGGAATGTTCAATCTTTTTAAACCTTTTGTGTGCATTTAATATTACAAGTACCTAAAGTATCAAAGTGTAATCATTTATATTCATAATTATTTTATCATATGTCATGACTTTTTGTTCGGGGTCAACAAGAAATTATTATTTATATACTGCAATTACTTAAAATGTATTTGTTATGATAAATTCTTCATTATAATGGTAATTAATTATTTCTATTTTGTCAACACAAACAACCTAAAATAGTTTTAAAGCTTTTTAAAATGTTTTTTGTTTAATTCGTATGATATGTTAAATCTTATATAAGGTAACAATTAAATCTTGTTTAATGTAACCCAACACGTACTGATCATGTTGCTGGTTATGCAGCGGAGCATGAAAGAATGTCAGAGGCCTACTCTTTAAACAATCAAAAATTACATCAGTCTATATCTGAACAGGCAAATTTGGAGAGAATTATCCAGGAGTTAAAGGTTTGTGGCATTTATATCATAATAATATGTCCTTGTCTTTCAAGTTTCGTGTTCTACTTACAGATTCCTCTTTCAGGTTGATTTGCGGAGGCATGAGCGTGATTATAGTTTGGCTCAAAAAGAGGTTGTTGACCTCCAGAAACAGGTGCAAAGGACATCTAATTTTTTTTTTAGTGATTATAAATAGAAATTGATTTTGTCCAACATTTTTATTTTATAATTACCTTTTTACTACAATCAATAGTTTTATTAGTATTTTTCTTACATTAATAACTTTTTCTGTGAAAACTATCCATGTTACCATGCTGGTTGTTTATCCTCTGTGCCCATAAACTTAATATATTTTAAGAAGATCAAGTTATCTTTGTTAAGCCTACCCATGTAGCAATGTTGGAATAGTCATCTTGAGACTGACAATACTCTGCTTTACACGGACCTTTCTGTTGGTTAAGAGGTTTTGTAATGCGCTTGTTTGTATTGAATAGTCGGACATAAGAAGTTGTGTACTTGTTGTAATGTCACAAGGTTGTGTGGAAATGTTTCAGGTGACAGTTCTTCTGAAGGAATGCCGTGATATACAACTTCGTGGTGGGCCTGTTGGCCATGACCATGCTGAAGAAGGTCCTGTTGCGAGCATTGAAATGAACTCTGAGTCTGATGCTGAAAAAGTCATTTCAGAACGACTGGTAGTTTTTATTTGTTCATTGGTTTATGACCATAACTTCCCTGTTCTTCTTTGCAAAAGTGAATCTCATTTATTTGATGTATAATTATTTGAATTGATGACAGTTGACATTTAAGGATATAAATGGATTAGTTGAGCAGAATGTCCAGCTTCGGAGCCTTGTTCGTAGTCTTTCTGATCAGATTGAAAACAAAGAGAGGGAATTCAAGGTGGTAAACACATCATGTTTGTACAGAGCTATTTGCATCTGAAACATACTTTTTTGACAAGTAGCTGTTGAACGTTACTGCAGGAAAAATTTGAAATGAATCTCAAAAAACAAACCGATGATGCTGCTTCTAGAGTTGCCACTGTGTTACAAAGAGCTGAAGAGCAAGGGAGGATGATTGAATCACTTCACACCTCTGTAAGTTGTGTATGGACCTTAATTTTATTTTTGTGTATATTTGTCAGTACTCAATACAAATTGGTTTGATTATATGGGTCAGTTTTATTATTATTATTTTTTCTGACTTTGCTATGTTTCTGTGTAGGTTTCGATGTATAAAAGGTTATATGAAGAGGAACATAAACTTCATTCGTCTTCTCCCCATTTTGTGGATGCAATTCCAGGTTCTCTCTCTGCACAAGTTTATCTTGGAGAAAGTTTTTATTGTATTTTGGAGAATGCGTAAAAGAAGAATGCATTTCTTCTTTAGAATAGGTGAAAGGTGAGAGTTGCTCTATAGGGAAATAAGGGATACTATTATGCTGGAAGATAGTATAAATAGAAGAACTTGGGTGTTTCAACACTCTAAATTAGAGTGTCTCTTGTTATCTGGAGGTTTCTAAAGGCATGCCAATTGTGATTACCATTAATTTTCATTAAATTTCTAGAAATACGGAGGATTATAAGTTACATAATTATTCTATTTTATATTTTCCTTTTGCAACTTGCATGAAAATTGACACTGGGTTTTTACAGAACACGGAAGGAAGGATCTCGTACTTCTTCTTGAAGGTTCTCAGGTTTGATTGACTTTATTTTGTTTGATGAACTTTATTACTGTTGATGAATGAGTAATTGCTTATTTAATTTATTATAGCTTGAACCCAACCTATTTGCACTAAAAAAATGACAATGTAGGATTCTAACAAAAAGGCCCAAGAACAGGCTGCTGAACGGCTTAGGTGTCTTGAAGATGATTTGGCAAAGGCCAGGTAACTTTTTCTACTATATCTACTTTTTTTTCCTTTTTGAAAGTGAAAGTAGTCTATATAATCAACGCAGGGTATACAAAGTTGTGTTTAGTTCCAGGATTGTTAAACTGTTTTGTATGTTCTACGCTAGAAATTAAATTTTATATCATCATTGTTTCTAATCTTATGCACAAGTATTCTGTCTTCACTCTATATTGTTGTATACTATCTTTATTAATGTATACTATTACATGCATTTTCTTTTACTTAGGTTTGGTTTGGTGTCCGACATTATTGTTTTAAAAATAGATGTGCACTTCTTTGGTTTACTGTTAACTCACCAACTCTTTGTTTAGTACAGCAACCCATTTTCACGAGCACTCTTTGTGACTGGCATGTAATCCTTAATTCCTGGTTTAATTGGACAGCGTGTTTTTTTTTAG
This sequence comes from Francoa sonchifolia, assembly GCA_036897585.1. Lineage (NCBI taxonomy): Eukaryota > Viridiplantae > Streptophyta > Magnoliopsida > Geraniales > Francoaceae > Francoa > Francoa sonchifolia. The sequence continues at coordinate 78 of JAYMTB010001824.1, read as the reverse complement.
TTTAATCATTATCCTCAAAACTCGTATCATAGAATGCTGTTACAATGTTATTAATGCTGCTACTATCTCTTTTCAATA
>JAYMTB010001823.1:0-10221 GCA_036897585.1 Francoa sonchifolia | reverse complement strand
GTACCAATAACTATAATCATGTTGAGTAAAAAGATCATAAAATTAAATTAAATTCTTTAATTCATAGATCACCAACAGGTTACATCAATCCTCTAGATAATAAAGTTTAGTTCATGTTCAATAAATTGAAAACAAAATTATAAGTGTTCAACATCATAAAGAGATAGAAACATGGATCAAATATGGATTGATTCGTTTGTCAGACGATTCGCTCCTTTCTTGATTCCTCAAATCTTTTTTGTCTTCTAAGTTTTCGCGTCGGCTCCTAAGTCTTCCAAAGATCCTTCACGAGGGAGCGCCGCAGCCCTGGTGCTTCAGGTACTGGCCTGCTACAGGCGACGCCACGACGCCATTCAAGTGGCCGGCTTTGACCGGGCTTCCATCCAGGCCAGACCGGGCCGAGCCTTCCCAAAAATTTCTCGGCCCCTTCAGGCATGCCAGGCCGGGCCGGGCCGACCCGGGCTTTTTGTGCACCTCTATGGTTATCTATCAAAAGAGACAAGTTGTATTAAGTTTTCTAATTTTAAATTCCGTTTATTTTGACAGAAAACATAAAATATTTTTTTGAAAAAACAAAAAGTTTTCTGATACTAAGTTAAAATATCGGAAAATATTAAAAAAATAATTCACGTTTTTAAAATATAATAATAAATATAGTTCAATAGTTCAGGATTTCATAATAAAAAACAGAGCTATTATTTAATAATAAAAAAGAGTTAGGAAGTATTATTTAATAAAGAAAAATATTTCTTTTAATTAATCTAATAATTATACGATTTTTCCTTAGCAAACCATACTCTCAATATTTAAATATGTTTTCTACAATTAGGTTCAAAAAGTAATATGTTTTTAAATTTTTTGTCACGAAGCTAATAGTAAATATGGCACAAAATTTTCTAGTGATGACCGACACGTGGTCAAGTATATATTTAAATTGTTTTCGTATAATTACAAGCTATATAAATTCGAATAATTTAAATTGATTTAATTATTTGATTATGATATTTATATAGAGATCATCACCTATGTAATTTCGGTCCAAAAATCAAAATAAAATAAAATAAAATTGAAAAAAATAAAAGGAAATAGGGGAATTCAATAATGTGAAGCTACTTTGTGCATGGGTTGACCACAACCCAAAAGGTCGTCAAAACCGACTCAATCTTTCATCATTCTTCCTTACAATGGAGGCACCACGTCATCCCTAAGCATACGACAAGTGTCACTAGGTCCCACAACATTAATACCACACGCACTTCTTTCCGTACGAATTGAAGTGGGACCCACATAATACGTGTGTTTGAGAGTTCAACAGTATCGCGGGACTAGATCTGACACGTGTTATGTGATTAGCGCATGGTGGGGATGACGTGGTGCCAAATGCAATGAAATCTTGGGTAGTCTACTGACTTAGTCTTTTAGTACTAAAAGGAGAATAAGTTATAGGGATCATAATTCAGCACATAAATTTGAATGCAATGTGAAAAGGATACATTATTTGATACGGTATGAACAAACTTTTGCAGTTTGCTAACCTCTGCTTCTCCAACAATCAAAATCCAAGTTATGAGCAAATGTTAAAGAAGCAATCTATGGCTTATCAGCTCAAATATTGTGTTGTTGGAAAATTTCAATAGCAATAGAAAAAATAAATACTGAAAAAAAAACGAACACAAAAAGAACGAGAGATGGTGATTAAGATTTTGAGACTTATCTAAAGATACTATTTTTAAAACGTTATTTGTTCTCATTCATAAAGAATTTGCTAACATATTTCAGATAAATCGTTCTCAGGATACAACAAAACTTTGAGGACGCAACGATCATATATTTTTTAGGGATATGTTACCTGGATCATTCTCGAGTATTTCTGGTTCCTTTCTCTCACTCTCATTTGACAATTTTACTCCTCACTTGGCTCACTAAAACTAGCTCTTACTTTGGTTCCTCATCTACTCGTAAGTCACAATAATCTCTTTGTTCAAACATTATTTTTCTAATAATCAGAATTCAAATTGACCAAGATAAATATCAAGAGCAAATGATGATAAACAAACAGTCGAAGATAAGTCTATTATCATTTTAAGGAAAATGTTAGGCATAACAATTTTAAGGTATCGTTTGGTACGAAATATTTTAAAATGACTTTTTATTTATTGACTTTCTAAAAAATTCATTATGAGATTTTGACTTATCAGAAAAATATGTTTGATAAGACGTTATTCTCAAAAGTTAGCATGTACTTATCTATTTTTTAAATTTTTTTTAGTATTAATTTTGAAATGATTTTTTTTCTTTTGAAATATTTCACAAGTTTTCCATTATTTTATGCACTCAATTTATTAATATTTTATGAAAAAAAATGGTTTTGTTTTGAAATATTAACAATCTGATTCATAGGCTTTCATAAAAGGATTTCCTAAAAGATTATGTTATAATTTGAAAATCTGAATCATTAGAAAACATATTAGAATCAAACAAACAAATTTCGTGTATATGTGAAAATATTTTTTTGTAAATAAGCCTATTACCATTTTGTCCTAGTATGAGTGTTAAAAATGTATTAGAAACATCTTCATCTTATTCATAATTTTACCTGAATCCATGAGAAGTGTTCAAACCTAAACCTTATGAAGTGACTCGAACTTATGGATACGGCTCACATCAGTTAAGTGTAATGTACAGCATGCAGCATGCTAATATAAATTATCTTGAAATACTAGATAGTCTCATACTTTATTAATGACTTTTTTAAATTCATTAATTACATTGGTCTTACAGTAATGAACGAGAATAGGTTATCCTGTGCCTCGTTGGCCAGTCCAATTTCAACTGGCAATTTTCCAGGCCTTTGTAAAAAAAAAACCCCAAATCAATCATGTTTCAAACATACCAAGATACTCGTTCAACTTATGCAAATAGTTTAGCCGAATTTTACCAAATAGAGCTCGGGCAAGGCTGTTGTTTTCCATGTATTCATATACAAGCATCAACTGATTTCCTTCCATACAACATCCATATAGCTTTACAAGATTAGGGTGCTGGAGAGCAGAAATCATGCCAATCTCATTCACAAATTCACGATTTCCTTGCTTTGATTTGGAAGAAAGTTGCTTCACTGCAATTATGGTGCCATCAGACAAAATGCCCTGGAGTTGAAAATCACTGATCAGATCTTTTCCATATTCTAATCGAAAAATATGTACAGGTCGAAAAGAAACAATCAAAACCAAAGAAACTTTTTTAATGCTGAATACCTTGTAAACAGGGCCAAAACCTCCTTCTCCGATCCTATTAGTTGCATCAAAGTTGTTTGTAGCAGCTTTAATTTGTCTCAGGGTAAAGGAACCAGTTTGCAGATCTGTGGAATAAGCTAACAGAGATGAGAAACATTCTCAAGAATTTTCCTTATCTCTGAAGACAGACAGATTATATCATATACATATGCTCATTATAATACTAAGAAATGAGTATGTTCGAATAAGCCCTTTTTTTGCAGTGACTAAATATGCACTGCATGTATTAGTCGTTCCAGCAGAATCACAAGCACCTTTAAGTGTCGTGTAATTTGATGTCTCAACTATTTTTCCCAAACCAAAATCTTAAAATGTTCAATGCGCGACACCATGCAGTGTACGTATTGAGCATGTGTTTGCCCTACACAAATCTAACACACCTATACACAACATAGTTAACTCAACCATTTGGTTTGCAGATACCTGATAAAACTATGTGATACTTAATAATTTGCAAATTACCTTTAGCCATTGTGTTTCTTCGTCCAATACAGCCTTTCCACCAAAGGATGCCCAAAACCACAAATATGAAGGCCACCACAGCAGCCACAATTCCGACAACGGTGCCAACTGATATGCTACGGGGTGGTGGAATATAAGCTACTCAAAGAAAGAATATAAAAGAATGTAATAATGTAAATCAGTTGAAATCATGATCCAAACTAATAAATAAAAAACACAAAGCAAAATGACAATTACTCAATTAGAACACAACCACTGAAAAGAATCCAACCATTGGGAAAATTAAGAACGAGAAAAGAAAACATATTGTTTGAGTCTTTTAACTTGAAAAAAATAAGACAACAGGTTTCTCAAGCAGCTATTCTCAAGATTTTTTACAATGCAACGTGTCATACTCAATTTACTTCCAAAGAAAATGCATGAATCATCAGAATAATAGGAACTAGTATTATTTCTTGAGTTAGTTGCTACGCATAAGAGATGTAGGCTCCATTTGTTCGGAAGGAAAATCTTTTCCGTTGGAAAACATTTTTTAAGAAAGCAATTTTTGTGAAAACTGAAGGTTTTCTTGTGTTTGGCAAAATATTTGGAAAAAGTAGAAAACAATTTTTCTCCTCTATTTTATTTTCTTTTTACTTTTACATTTAAAAAAATGAAAAATTAATAAACGAAAGAGTAAAAAAAAAATTGCAATTGAAGAAATCTTGCGCCTCTTGGAAAATGACTTCCCCAAAAAAAAATTTGGAAAACGTTTTCCCTCTTATGCATTCTTTTGTTTTCCTTTGGAAAATGTTTTCTGGCTATCAAACGTCAGAAAACATAAATGCTATCAAGAAAAATAAATAAGTTGAACATGAACTTCAACGTTTCGTGATTGTTTATACTAATAAGGTCAAAAGTCGCGTTGAACGTACAAGAATCCACAGCAGAAATGGCTGAAATAAGAGGTCCATAGACTCCTCTAGTAGGTAAAGCAATTGTCCCTTTCCCAGCCCAATAAAAACGCATCTCCAATGTATTATTAGTCACGGCAGCAGTAAACAATTTTATGATTTCCTTGCCAACGCCACCAGCTTCATAAGAAATGTTAAAATCCTTCAATTTTAGCTCTCCCTCCATAATTGAGTTCAACCAAATAACATCCCAAGTTGAGAATTAAGTTTTAGATTCTAGTTGTGATATTAGTCATGTATTTGGGCACTGAAAAACAGCATAAAGCAATAGAGAATTATATATTATCAGTTTAATTTCAAAGAGGTGATTGGACCATGCTAAAAATATTTGTATTGAATGCTATAAAGATGGTTGATAAAGGAGGAAGAATATTAATACCTGAATGTAAACATCAAAAATTCGCCTTCCGAGGCTGCTATATTTTTTATCCTCAGTAAACATTGTTTCTGCAAAATGTAGGCTTACTGTGTAGTTTCCATTTCCCAGACAAAATCCGTAGTAAGTTAGAGAGATGGCAGAAAGCCGTGCTTGCATGTAGAGTTTCCAATTATTCATAGACAATTTAGATGTAGTTGGTAAAATATAGCTGTCATGGTTATTGCTATTGTCCATAAAGTCTCCAGTAGAGCTAAATGCCCAATTAGTTTTATTACTTTGGAAGAAATTTGCAGGACCGCCGCCGTTTGTATCATCGTCATATGTCTTTCCATCAAGTGTTATTTCATTTCCGCCACAGTTAATGTTGAGAGCATGCCAAGCTGAAACAAAAATCATCAAATGGATCATTAACATTAGACAGGAAAACATAAACAGAACAAGAATGGCCCCAACTTCTTTGTGGCAATTCCAGTAAGAATTAGGTGAGAATATTGAGAGATTGTCCTCAAGATTGTCCCTCAATTTCCAAAGACCTATTAAAGTGGTCAGTGGCCACGTATGGATAAAACCTCAAAATCTGAGGCAGGACATTGCAAAAATATATGTATCACACTTACTTTTTGGACAATGAAAGTTTCCCAGATATGGAAGAGCAGCGCTGAGAAAACAAAGTCACGACCAGAAGAAATCAGTTTTACAACATCAAAAGAGTCTGTATTTACATTAAAGTGAATGCGAATGTTGTGTGGTGTTGACCAACTTACTTATCAGTACCATTTATCGAGCTTTTAAACAAGTTCCTGTTGAAAGTAATGCAAAGTAAAAAGCTTAAATCATATATAGATATGCATATACATAGATGACAAATACTTGAATTATATACACAAAAAAGTAACTCAAGTCAGATGTAAGCTCTTACACATTCGGTTCGTGACAAACTGAGCTTACATTGGTGAATTTGTTGTACGAAAGATCGCTGCACAATGAAGTTGTATATTTCAACCAGGAGAATACTGGTCTTTAACACAAAAATTTGTAATATTATATTTAAAGTTCATGTTTGTGAAATATGTAGCTACGTAAAGTCCAAGTGATGCATAACATGTACCCCATGGACTCGTGCACCACAAAATTTGATCAGGAAACTGCTAGTGCTCAACTGTCTTATGGTAAACTATAAGATCATCGAATTTGTAGTTAGAAGTCTAGAAAAGGGTGTATGATATAACAAAACACAATTCTATCTCTTTCGCATGTGAGTTTAAATCTAATTCGTCTCTTGAATTAGCATGTTTATGATGAATCATAGAAAAATAATACATGAAATACATTCATTAATGCACCAAAAGACATGGAATAGTCTTATTTGGTGTAAAGAAATCGTCACAACAACATAGAATTGTAACTTTAAAAAGCAGATACTTTTTGACATGATTGAATAACAGACAATTAAATTTTCCAATAAATAAACTGAGAGCTATTTGGACTTGGTTTGTATCCAACTAGATCATCAAATTTGTAGTTCGAAGTCTATAAAAGGCATTTAATGCATATCTTGGGTATACATGTGAATTTATTGAACTAATTCATTTCAGTGACATTTCTGTGTAAATCTTCTTTTCAGTTCCAAAGTGAATGAAAGAATCACTAACCAAGTTGTCGATCAACTAAGTACAAATGAGCAAACATTGCAGTTGTAGAAATAAAACCAGATAACCTCTGCCAAGATGTGAAGCTAACAAGGGCTTAATAAAGTACAAAGGAGCAAACACTACATTTGTACCAACGTTTCATAATTTGAGTGATGAGATAAAAACTGTAGATTAATAATAACTATATAACAGATTTTTGAAAGAATTTGGAAGATTAGCTTTACATAATGTGCTGATGTGTCCCCGTCAAGCCAGTTACTTGACCAGTCAATAAGTTTCCAGTGAGATAACTGATCAAAATCACAACCAACTATAACTATTAACTATGAATTTTGATATTATATATGAAACTCATTACAGATGTGAAATGCATTAGATTGAAAAGAAAGCTAGATGACATTGAACTTACCCTCATAAACAACAATCTTATTCACGTAATATTATATGGAGTCTTTTTTAATACGACGGGCAGAAATACTGTGGCTTATGATTCTAAAGGTCCGAAATTGATAATAGAACTCAAGAAGATGAGTGTTTTAGATCCTAATATGCACATTTTATCATTAGGCATTAGGCTACAATGTCTTGAGACCTGGGTGTTGAGTGTTCAGTTTAGTTAAGGCCTTTAAACAATGTTTCAGGAGTTCCTATTTTTCTTGAAATCTAGAATGATAGATTTCTTTTAGAAATTCAATATCCAAGACGACCATAATCAATCTAATCCAATGGCTTTCAAAGTGTCCTGGTTGATATGGGCTATTGTAAGAGTTCTTTATTCCAACCACTGGTTAAGAAGGAAATTTAGCCCTCGAATCAGCTTCAAACCAAAATGAAAAATAAAACCATTTCAATGGCCCCCAGCTGCTGAAGAATTGCTTCCTTAACAATAGTTAAATTACGTACATATAGGAAATATGCGAACCAAATAAGGATCTTGGAATTGTTCCACTTAGTTTGTTAAAGCTGAGATCTCTGCAACAGAATTTATAAACAAATGAATTATAATAGATGATCCAAAAGACTTATCTCCTGAGCATATCCTGAACGATACAGCAAACAAATTCAGATAACATTGAACCTTGCAATACGAGATTTTGTTAAAAGGAACCAACATCTAAGCGTTATCTCTCTCCTGAAAAATCATATTATCTTCAAACAAGTTTGTCTTTTATGCTCTATGATAATTACTTTTTGAAGTTTGACCAATTGAGTTTTTGATAATGAGATACACAGTAGATATATAGATGCACACAGGGGGCACATATTGCACATAAAAGAAAAGTAGTATACATTAACTGGTTTTGAAGCATCAGTGAAAACTATGATGTGCCAAATATACATGGATCTCTTTAAAGATGGCTACATGTGCACAGGAATATTAAGCACACAAGGCTGAATACCAAATCACAGATATTCATGAGTTGAGAGAATCGGCTCAATGATCTACTTAAGAGTGATGAAACAAACAGTCATACAAGGGACATGTTTCAAGTCTAATGGTAATTCAAGATAGGGATTAAGAAACAAACAGTGTACTGACAAATTTACTAAATTCGTGAATCTCCCAAGATAATCTGGTATCTCTCCGATGATATTGCAACTTCGCAAGATCCTGTTAGACAGTGAATAGTTACTCAGTTTGGAGTTGCCACGAAGACAGTGCTAAATTTTATAAATTGTATCGATGAAGGATGTAACTCACAACGTCTCCAAATTCGTCATCATACTAAGTGGTGGAAAAGGTGATTCAGTTCCATTCAAGTCACTGATTTTCCTGCAACATGAAACTCAACCAGAATAAATAACCCAAATATTGAAATCTATTAAAGTACAAAATATTTTATACTCACAAGTTAATTAGTTTTTCCAGATTACCAATTTCAAGTGGAATTGGCCCATCCAAATCACTTCCCTGAATCATTCTGTCACCATATTATTGGAACAATAAGCAATTAATCATAATTTTTTTTTTCAGGAATCAAGTAAAAGTTAAGTTGTTATCACAAGAATGAAGCTCTCACAGTTCTTTAAGATTCGTCCAGTTTCCGATAAAACTTGGTATCTTTCCCGTAAAGTAGTTGCTAGCGATCCGGCTGCATTTTACCAAATAAATAAGTAGCATACATAAGATCAAATGCCATAACTAAGGATAAACTAGAAAATCTAGACTAAACTTAGAAACTTACAACTCCTTCAAATTCGTTAATCCAGCAAATGTTGTAGGCAACTCTCCGGTAAAATAATTTGATGTAAGATGTCTGTAACAAATATACATATTCACAAACCTACGGGAAATCCAATGTCGTAAATTATTATGTTAAAAAGGAGTAAAGTCTTACAGTCTCTGGAGGCTAGACATACTTCCATACTCGGGAGGAACAGCTCCTGAAAGCTGATTGTTCTCGACAACACTTCACATGTAATATATTTAGTTCAAATATCTCAATAACAAGATTCAATAGACAAATGAATCATCAAATGGACATACAAACTCGTAAGAGTGGTGATATTTGCAATCTCTTTCGGGAGAGAACCAGTTAATCTGTTCCCAAGAACGCAACTGGAATTAAAATTCATAGAATTTTATCAACATTTGCAGCAATCAACGATTATATTGTGTTTATGATTTTGCAGATTCACGAGAGTGAGAAAGATTACATCAGTTTGAGTTTCGAAGATCCCCATTCCGGGGGAATTGATCCGCTGAGATAATTGCGAGTGAGATCACTGCACAAATCATTCACACAGAGAATCATACATACATAATATACATCCATATACACATATATGTATAGATGAGGGTTTGATTAGGGTTTGATTAGGGTTACTTACAGATCTTCAAGGTAAGGCAATCCGGACAAATCTTTTGGGAGAGTGCCTTGAAGGTTTTGTTCTTTCAGATGTCTACAATTGCAATTCTAAGTTTTTTAGGGCCAACACTATAATACTCCTAAAGTATATGGTAAAAACTAAAATTTTAATAAATATTTTACAAAGGGGTAATTACAAATATTTCCTATAATTTGACGATATTATAAAACACACCAATTTTGCATTATTTTTAGCATTTCATTATTATTCTACTAAATAATTATAAATTCTATTGGATTTGTTTAAATAATTTTGATTTAGAAATAAATTAAAATTTAAGTACAATCTAAACATACTAAATTCTGCAGAATATAAAACTATGAAATCCGAGAATGAATTTCTAAATCTTCATACTGTAAACTATATTATTGTATTATTTATTTTTTCTCGAAACTTTTAAATTTAGTGTATTTAACCAACTGTTTCATATAAGAATCTTTAGCAAAAATAAATATAGGTACGTACATGATAGTAACATGACAAACGGTATCATTTGAGAAGTTACACAAGCAAAAAAATGAAACTTTTTCCGTGCCTCCATCCCATCCTGATGTTGGACTGCACGGATCCACGCTAAAATCCCAATCATTCTTCCTGATCGTGTTTCC
>JAYMTB010001822.1:0-10222 GCA_036897585.1 Francoa sonchifolia | reverse complement strand
CCTTCATACCAAATTTCTCCGCTCCAGCAAGATTCATCTCTGTCAACTTATTCTCCGCGATCTGTTTCGCCCGGATAGCCTCATCTTTATTACATTCCATTTTCACTATATTTTCACTCTGTCTCCGAACACCTATTAGTACCTTCTTATTGAATTATGGCCCACCTCTGTATCAACAAGAAGTAAGCCACGTTATCAATAATCTACAACGCAGATTTTGCCCGAGCCCTCAAAAAGCTGCCTTCTTTTGCAAGCCTAAACAACAACAAAAGAGAAATCCGAAATCAGGAAACTACTTCAGCAAATAAAGAAAATGGAGAAAGCAATCACCCAAAAATAAGGTCGTGAAAACAGAACATGAATGCTTCCTAGGATCTATCAAAATTTAGCACCAATTAAAAGATCAAGAAACAATCAGGCAAAGAACGAGACTAATGATTTGTAGCATTTACCGATCATAAGGTCATGAATTGTGAATAGCAACAAGAAAGGAAACAGGTCAGATATACTTTCTTAAATCCAATAACTCCAAGTCCGACAAAACAGTAATGAAAGCCTAACGAGTTTGAGATTCTACATTCCAAAATGAACACTAGAGACTCGTGACTTGGCACGTGAAGAGAAATATCATTGCCATGACAAAAATTAAGGTAACAGGATCCAACAACTCCGAGTTCTATGACTGTTTAAACTAAACACCAAATGAATTGTCCACTACGAATCAGACAAAACAATAATGAAAACCCCTAAAGGGTTTGAGTAATGACATTCCAAAATGAGCATCACTGACTCGTGACTTGGCACGTGAGAGGGGCAATGATTGCCAAGACAACAATTAAGGAACCAGGTTCTACTACCGTTTAAACTAAAAGCTAAATTGTCAACTACGAAACCGACAAAATAAGAATGAAACCCTATCGAATTTAAGATTTATATTTCAAAATGAACACAACAGACTCCTGACTTGACACGTAGAGAAGATGCATGATTGCCATGACATTCAAATGCTCATCGCAGACAATAATGAAACAAAACAACCCTAGGTGATCAAACAACTTCAAAAAGATAGTTTGAACACCGTTTTAAGGTATAAAACCAATTAAATTGTCAACTAACAATCCAACAAAAACAATGATCAAACCCTAACAAGTTTGAGAATCAACATTCCAAAATGAACATAACAGACTCATGACTTGACACGTAAAGAAAAAGTATGATTCCCATGACAACAATCAAGGAAACAAGATATGAATGCGGACTCTGATCCATCAACTCCAAGTTTTAACACCATCTAAACTAAACTTGGCATCAAAAATCCGACAAAAACAATCATGAAACCCTAACAAGTTTAAGGATCTACACACCAAAATGAACACTACAGACTCGTGACTCGGCACATAAAGAAGAAGCATGATTTGCATGATCTGATGCCATTTCATACACAACCGAACCAAAATCAACCAACAACACAACCATAGCCGATCAAACAACAATCAAAATGGTCCGTTTGGCTGCTAAGAATTACATGACATAAACCGAGAATCCAACACATATCAGTAACAAAATTCATAGTTTTCTTCACTTTTCCCTCTATTTTCTCACCAACCAAACAGAACAACCACCACAAAAATCATCACAAACATCAGAAGCCAAAAAATCCAAAACTAACCCTAATCAAACAATGAAAAAAACAAAACAAAATCAAATTTCCACACAAACTTATCAAGATTTTCACATGCATTTCCGATTGAAACAAACTTTAACAAAAATTAGTACTAACCCCAACAATCTCAGTATCAATTTTTCAATACTTTTTCACTAAAGCCCTAAAAAATCCAACACAAGAAAGTATGAAATTATACCAAATAAACCACAATGACAGTACTAGTTTCTAGTGATACATAAAAATTTCTTAAGAGGGAAACAAAAAAATTTATACCCATTTGAGAGAATCAATCGGAGAGAAGTGACTGTTAGAATGCAAGGAGGATTATGAAATACCCAGATCAAAAAGCATCAAACTTTCTGATAAATGCTTGAAAATTTTTCAGTAATTCATGGATGTGCCAACAAGTGTTTGTGTATATATACATGTGTGTGTATGAAAAAGTGACAAGAGTGTCTTAGTGAAATGGGTCCATTAACCACACACCCTTTTGTCTATGGTTAAATTTTCAACCATGGTTAATTTTTAACTATGGTGATATCTGGCATTGTAATATTGCCCCAGTTGGCTACGGTTAAGAGTTAACCATGGTTAAATCTGGTAGTGTAAATTTTCCCCAATTTGCTAATTGGTCTAAATTCAGTTCCAAATAAAATTTAGGATTCAGATTTTCCAAGATTATAATATTTAATGTTGTTTTTATTTCCTTAGAAACATGTTTAATTTTGAATTCATTGTATTAATTTTAAGTCTTTTTTTGTAGATTTTTTTTTGAAGTATTACAAGGAAATTTTGTAAATTGAAATTTAGTTCGATGTATCATTTTAACATGAGAATTTAATATATTGATTATTTTCGTTGTTTTTTGTTTAAAGGGTAAATTTAAATAAAGATTTAGAGGGAAAACGAAAAATTTCTGTGATTAAAATGACATAATTTATTAAAAATTATAAAAAATAATGATATAAGTTCATGTTTTAAATATGAAAGAAATTTATGGAAAAATGGCACATGGGAATTGAAAATTCTTTAGTTTTGACCTTTCCCGTAGAGTTGAACATAAACGCCTTTAGTGCGATAAACAACTACTAAACTCAATGCCATTGCGACGATGCATACTGCAGACAAAATCCCGCAAGTGAGCGAATAGCATATAGAACCTTCGCAAGAAAGTGAGTCGCTATCTTGAAGAGGACTTGAAAGTTGCAATGCAGCTTGTAATTCGGCATAATAATCGTAGATGCCACTGGCAATGACACCAGATAGTACTAATGAGCCAGTGGGAGAGGCTAATGTGAGAAAATTGTATAATGCACCAAAACTCTTTAAACCAAATAGCTCTGACGCTGTTGCAGGCACAATTGCCCAATGTGCGCCATACCCAAGTCCTATTAACACACTCACGACGTAAATTTCCCCTGGCCAAGCCATTGCGTAGTAGAATAGTCCTATTGCCATGAATACCTGAACGATTGCCAATGTCACCATTCGTGGGAGCGTATATTTTCTGGTAAATAAGAACATTCGAAAGTCAGAAATAAGATTACATTTACGTTCATTTTTCACTATGCTAAGATGGTGACTGACTACTTTACCTTACTGTCATCTCGGAGAAATATCCACCACCAACACGGCCTAGAAAGTTCCAAATGCTGATCATGGATACAAATATGCTTGTATCGGTGTAGCCAAGAGATTGACAAATTTGACCTATGTTATCGATAATTGTTACACCAGATCCGGCAGCAAGTGTGAGCGAGAAAAATATAAGCCACAGATCGGCTTTAACTAATGCCTGCCAGAAGGTGAAATCTTCTCCTCTACGTGGGCCTTTTCTTCCCTTGATTCTCACAGCTCCGGTTGCAGCAGCTTGAAACAATTTAGCTTGCAACTGAGCAATTCGTTTTTGCCTTTCTGGCGCTGGAAGTGAATCTATTTCCGGAGGTTTTTCTTCTTCAACCTCACTGAGAATGATCTCATTTGCATCAAGGTCAGACTTATATCCTTCGGTATTCTCAGGAGCAGGAAGAAGGTTTTCCTCAGTTGGAGGCAGTATTGGAACCGAAAAGAAAACCAATAGAATAGGAATTATTATTGGAAGCAATATGAGAACAATCAGTAATGCAGCAAATAGAGAGATCAAAGCTTGACTCAGATCGAGAACATCCTCAAGCACCAAGACTCCTAACAAATAAGCTGCTAAGACGAGGCAAACGCTGTAGACAAATACGAAGCTAGTGTTATCTGACGGCCTGACTTGTCTGTGACCTCCGACAGGTCTAATGATGAACATTAGAGAAATAACAACTATCGCTGGGCCAACTGCAACCATGAAAATTAGTGATGCTTGATCAGGGGCATTGATCATGAGATAAATCTGAGTCAAGATTGCACCACTCAACCCAGCGAATCCTTTTAGTATTCCCACTACTGGACCTCGGCGTTTGGGGAAGTTTTGCACACACGAAACGAGAGTTGCTGTGTTGAAGTAGGTCTCGCCATTTGTTCCCACAAATATAGAAAGGCACAACTGCACACTAAAATGAAGTAGTTGAAGTAACTGAAATTCATTTAGAAGTTCTTTTTTTATCACATAAAAGATCTTTTACTATCGTAAAGTTAGAAGTCCTTGTAAACTAACCTCAAATATTTTGATCAGTAAGTGTGTCAATGATGTTTAGTAAAATGTGTAGTTATTTCCATTTAAGTGTCATCACCTAAAGTATTATATCCCCAAACACTAAGCCAATGAGTTCCCCCCTAAAGCTTGAAGGACTGCAGTTGGTTATCCCACAAGCTTCGAGGAACTCTGTTTCCTTAACATTTTAAATGAGACTAACAAGCCTAGAGTCTTTACGCAGAAACTCGCTTCTAGGCTATGTTAATAAGATGCTTCTATCAGTGTCAATTATGATACAGTATCCCACTCGTATATGGCTAAAAGAGTGAAGATTTCATATTAAAACGAAGCATACAACAAACATTCCCAAGACGATTGAAGAGTTCGACAAAATGTCTAACACAAGTACTCTTTTGTTGAATTAAAGAGCGCTAGTAATAGAGCTTTTGAGGTGTTATAGTTCTTCGTATATAGATCAACTGAGTGTTTCTAGTTCAAGGCAAGGTGACAATGGACATTGACCAACCAAAAGAACATCCAAGAATCAATCAAATTCAGCATAATACCAAAACCAGCAGACATCAATGCAGGAAAATTTGAAGAATCAAATCTCTAGATTCTTATGATGCATCTCAATTACCTTAAAATCAAGTAGCGAAAATAGTACTAAGTAAAAATTTCATATCCACCTACTCATGCTCCTTTAATGAAAAATCTAACAAGCCTCAATATCCTTCCATTTTCCACCCTTTTCTCAGCAACCAAACACAACATTTACTAACACCACATACTACACCAAATCTAGAAATTAGTCAACGTTACAAATCAATCTAAATCATCCACAAACCAAACATCATAATCACTTTCTGGGTCTATACACAATCACAGATAATCACAACAAACCCAAAAAACAAACCAATCAAAAACTCCATCAAAAACCCAGATCAAGCATCGATAAAATCTTCAAATCAAACTTACCACCCACAAAGGAAGAGCAGGCAAAATCCCAGTAACAATAAGCCAAAGCAATCCATACCCAACAATATTTTGCAAAGCTCCAATTAACAAAATCCCCCAAATAGGTAAAACATCAGATAAACTTCCAGCAACAAATCCAACACTATCACCCAAATCTTTAGCCACACCTAATAAAGCAATTTGTCTCTGTGTATAACCCATCGTGCTTTTAATCACCGGCGATATGCTTCCAAATAAGTATCCAATTCCGGCGAAGGATTGAATCCACATTGAACATACAAACACTAACCATCTGTTTTTCCGGAAAGTTTTCAACTTTCCTTTGAATTGGAACATTTTTTTGGGAAATTTGATGAAATGATTTGTGGGTATTCGTTTTATGATTGAATGATTTGTTGGGTCGATTTGGGTTTTGGTTGATTGTTGTGATTTTTGGATGTAATTTGAGAGGGGAGAAGTGCTGTTGACTGACAAGTCTAATGATTGCTTTAGCTTTCATTTATATTATTTGCAGAAAATAGTAATAAATTGAAAATTTTATGATTCACCAAATGTGCACCATTTAAAGTGGTAAATTTTACATTTAGTAATGTTATTTCACTTCTAATTATACTAAGAAAGTCATTCACAAATCTTATTAAATTATTTTATTCATAAACTTTTCAAATAAATATAAAAATCATTCATCATCTTTAAATTGCTCTAAAGTCTATTTAATATTTATTGTAATTTTTTAAAAACAGATTTTACAAATACTTTTTTTTAAACTGTTTAAAAATGTAAGTATTAATTTCACATAAAAAAACAAATTAAAGCAATTTTAAAAGCACATTTCTCATGTCTTTTAAAAGCATGAAATAAAATAAGTTTTTCACTAATTTCCCATTTGCCTTTAATATATATTATAAAACAAAAAAATTAAAATTAAACCACTCAAAAAATATAATTTCAAATTTGAGATTATAAATAAAGTTTGAATTTAATCTTAACTTTGAGTGGCTCGAGTAAAATAAAATTTGATGTATTTGGATAGTTAAACCAAACGAAGTATTTATTAGTAAAATAAAATGCTCCACTTCAAACTAAATTTAGTTCAATCAACTCAACACCATGAATATTCAAATAATTTACTTAATATCTAAATTACAATATTATAGTGTAATATTAATACCACAAATTAAATAGCAGTACAAAAATTTCAAAATTAAATATAAAATTGAACCAATCAAATACCAAGATTTTCATGAATATATAATTGCACTATGTTGCAATTAAATAAAGTATAGTAAATAATTTTATTGAGATATAATATATATATTTTAATTTTATTGTCATACATGCAAGATCCAAACAATTTAAAAAAAGAAAACAAATGTAGCACATGCTGAATATTTGATATATTTGGTGTCTTTCAAAAAAAATAAAAAATAAAATAGTCTTTGTCATATTTTAGAAAAAAAAAAACATAAAAAGGAAAAGATCTCAAATTGAAATTGGGTTACATTACAAGTATTAATAAAAAAAGTAGGTAATGATTATATTTAAAATTGAACCTTAGTCTTTTTCTTCACTTCATTAATTTTCAAATAATTAATTTTAATATTAAATAATGTCACAATCACAAGTCTGTCCTATATGAAATCCTTAGCTACCCCTTGGGAATTTTATAATTTTAATAACATAATATAATATTTATTAGTGATGGCAAAATGGGCTAGTAGTAGTATCCAATAATTTGATACAAATATTAGTTGGTATATAAATTTCAACCCCACGTGACAATTTATTAACTAATGCACAATTTCTAGATTCTATTTTAATATTATATATATATGAAAATATTTACAAGATTTAACATATTATTGAAAATTAACATATGATATGATACGACGTTATTACAAAATAATAAGATGATAGGATAAGTTGGAGCAATGATATGAAGATTGTAAAAAAATGTTCTTGGTTTTTGTGGCATGCATAATATGATTATGAGAAATTTAGGTTTTCGAATGTGACTTAAAATATAATTATGATCGCTCAAAATTGTCGGCAAAATAGGTTGATGCGACAAATATTTATGGGTCATATTTATTTGGGACAGAAGGTGCAAAGGGACAGAAGGTGCAAAGAGACAGGCATACCTAACTAGTACAAATTGTCTATCATTCTTTAATTCGACTATTTATAATCAATATAAATGAGTTTCTTCTCCAATTTTATCATATTTGCTAAACATAATTAGTACAAATTGGGATGGAGAGAGTGCTCCGGATTGAATGTATGAAAAAATGAGAGTGATTGAAACGACGCTCCTCCAATGCCAAAGTCGGAGGGAGTCATGTTAACAACGACTTCCATGATGCCCGCAATATATGTGTGTGCGTGTGTGTGATATGTGCCTACGACTTCCATGACTTCCGCGATGCCCACAATGGCATGTATATGTGTGTGTATGTGTGTGTGTGCACGGGCGTGTACATGCCTACAACTTCCACAATGGCCACAATGCCGTGTATATATGTATGTGTGTGTAAGTATATGTATGTATGTTGTATGTGCTTACGACTTCCATGATGCCCACAGTGACATGTATGTATGATATGTATGTAAGGTGGTATTCAGCTATTGTATTCTTCATCAGCAAACAATAAAACTCAGTGACACAAAGACTACTTCTCATCTTAATTTTAGAGAACTTGAAATACGAAAGGGAAAAGGACTTACCCGCATTTAAAGAACACAAATCCTTTCTTCGTTTGTCGTTCTTTCACCTCTCAAAACAAAAGAATATATACCTAAAGGCAATTGCATTTAAAAGTGAAACATGATCATTGAATGAAGAATTATGTAACTGTTAATGTTACAACACCAGCAGCATCTTTTTCTACAGTAACATTTAACAGATCGAAGAAAGAACTTCATTAACAATTGTAATGTTAATTGGGACTCACGTGTAAACAGAAAGAATGTTATAAGTTTCTGTGTGCACATACAAAATGGTTTTAATCCATGGCATCAAAACTCGGAGCATACCATCCCAACTGGTCCAAGATTTTCTTCATTCTTTCTTCCTGTCCTTTTGAATCCCCGAAAGCAGTGGTGAAGGGATATACATAGGTTACTTTTGTGGCCATACTTCTGTATGTGACCACATCTCCTTTCACCAAAAACTCTAACACATCCCGGCCAAATCCCCCATCTACCTCTGCCTGTAGATATTGACCTGGTTTTCTTTCCATTATCAGTCATTACATGCAAAAATTATTATAAAAAGGGACTAGCATACTTGCAGACATAAAATGCATTTCTTTTTCCGTTTTTCCAATGTCAAGTCTCTTATTACAAATTATCAAGCCAAATAACAGGCATTGATATCATTCATCAAACTACTCAAGTAACGCTACAAACGAGTCAAGTCAAGCCGAATTTCATGCTTGACTAGGTAAGAATTTGTTGTGCTTGGATTTGGCTTGAGCTTATTCCAACTTAACAAGCCTAGTCTTGGTCTCGGCTGGACTTGACTCATTAAGGCTAAAGTCTATACAAATCAACCCAAGCCTAAACTCGAGTTCTAAACAAGCCAAGATTTGAAGTGAAACTCTACAATGTTTAAATTCAACCTAAACTAGAGCTTATATTTGGCTCTATAAACGAACAAACTCGACAAAAACTATTTGATTGCAAGCCTAATCATAAATCTACTTCTAGCAAAATTAGATTAACTTCATAAAACATACCATTTGGGGTATCTTCCACAACCTTAATCTTCACATTTTTCTGTGTTCTCATAATAGCTTCTTCCAATTTCTACATAAAAATAAATCAAGTACTAATCACAGTTTAACACCCTCCAAACACTTAACACCAAAATGCAGACAAAAATATGAAAAATTTTCAAATCAAAACCTGAATGGCATTCTCTGAAGAAGATTCAGGAATCATCCATGGAAATGCAAACAAAGCCGATTTCGGATTCGTAGAAACACAACTCGGATTCGAAGAAGGACAAGCCCTAATTTTCCTGCAAAACCAAAAAAACAGATCAATTAACAAAAGCCTAAATGCCCAATTTTTCGAAAAGGGTTTGTAAATTAATTCATACCCATTTTCCAATCCGATCTGCAAATCCCTAGATTGGGAAAAAGGAGTGGTCGGAGAAACAAAAGGAGGCGATTTGGAAGTAAGAGATGGGATTGCCAAGGAAGGGAGTGATGAATTTACGGTTAGAGTTAGGGCAAATGAGAGTAAAGTTGGGAGGAGAAATGGGTTTGATTTGGGATTTTGAGAAATGGGTTTTGAGATTTGAGGATGAAGGAAAATGGGTTTTGAGTTTGATGAGTGTTGCTGTTTGGATGGTGAGAAAATCGGAGGGAAAAGAAAACCACTCAAATTCATGGTGGTTTGTTTTGTTATCCTTCCCTTTTTGGTGGCATTGAGCAGCAACGGTAATATGCATCTTGTTGTCAGTTCGGGTCGGGTTCGGGGTCCTAAAACCGTTGCAGCCGGTAATTAAGGGTTCAATAGTCTAACACTAGCTTGTAATGATTCGGGTTTTATACATGTTGAGATCAACCTCAATCATATCAAAATACTAAAACTCATTCAAATATTCAGTAGAAACTAAACTTATCGATCATGTTAGGAGATTTTATAGAGCTTTTACTCGTAACCGATAATAATTGAATCATCAAAACTCGATTAAATTTGTCTCAAGCTAGTCAAGTTGAATTTGAGTTTTAGTAGGCTTAAAGTATGCAAACACAAATTCGATAAGATCATAATAACTTACTGTTTGCGACCGGGAGATCATGTGGGGTGCGGGTCAGTTTGAGACCAAAGAAGACGTATCAAGTATTTTCGGGTCATAGGAGCGGTATCCGGCGATTGGGGTGAGAGAAAAGGACCGGTCGTATTCCTTCCAGAATCACGAGTAACAGCTCTCACAGGGCGTATGCTTG
>JAYMTB010001821.1:0-10223 GCA_036897585.1 Francoa sonchifolia | reverse complement strand
TAAATCTATTTTAGAAAAAAAATATGTCAAAATATAAATTATTATAATAATTCAATTATGAATGTGAATTTTTATAATTTAATTATGAATTTTGAATTATTATAATTTAATTATGAATTTTGAATTTTGCCTAATGGCCAAGAATTATGGACTTATGGCAAATTTGACCATTTCTTTTGAAGTTTAATGAAACCTAAGTATAAATAGATTTCAATGTGTGATATGAAAAGATATAGAAAAGAGAAGAAGGAAAAATCACACAGCCACGCAAATCAGAAACAAGAAAAATTATATTAGAGATAAACAAAATTGAAAGAATTTGTTCTTTCAATCTTTGTTAAAATTTTGTGTGAAATTTTTAGCCACTCTTTATTCAATTTGTGAATTCCATTGATCAAAGCGTTGATAGCAAGGACTAGTCTGGGTGTGAATACGCAAAGAGGTTTTGCATAATCGAAGTTTTTGGATTGAGAACTCGTTTTCAGGTATGTTTTAGAGTATATCTATAACAAACAAAATAAATTTTAAGCACAAATAGATATACCTAGGATTGTTTTAGTATTCCGCTGCGTGTTCTGAACACCCATACAATCCTACACTCCCTTTGATGGACACGAGCAAAAGGCTACTCCCACTCCAAGAGATGAAAATGATGGAGACTAGAGAGAGTTTCAATGGTACGAGTAGATTGTTTAATTTTGAAATTAGGGAGTGGATCGAAATGGTTAATTATGTTTAATTTTGAAGGTTGAAGTATTTAGTTATGACGAGAAATTTTTGTTTATACCACGGGAGACCTACCAGGTGTAGTGATAACCCGCATTTTGAAAGAATATTTTTCACATTTGGTGGTAAGAATATTAAAAGCACATTAAAATAGTAATATTAAAATTAAAAGAGTAACATTTCATGTATAACACAGACATGTTAAATAAACATATTATTTTCCAAAACCTTTTACCTATACTATCTTATTAAGCAATTCTCTCAAAACTATCATAGTCCTCCAATTAAACATCAAACGATCTCACCCTCTATTCTTTGCTTATCCACTATACCCTCCACCAACTACCCCTCCCTTATTTCCTCAATTTTCTCTAATTCACAATTTAAAGCCAATCTAATCAAATCAAATTTATTAACTCTTCCATCCTTTTTCTTTCCTCTCATCTTCCTTCTCTCTCCTATACAACTCACATTCTTCCAATTAAATGATATGTGTTTGTTTTGATGATTTTTATATTTTGATTTCAATTCAAATATATAGTGATTTTGAGTTTGAAAGAAATTAGAGAAGAACGGGAGTTGAAGAGGTGATAGAAATGAGATGAGAGGAGCGAGAAGAGATAGGGTTCTCAACCAATGCTCTTTCTTTTACCTTTGTGTATTATACATACACAAATACAATGCATTAATACTTTCTCAAATGCATAACCTATTACAATGTAAATATAATCTCATGCAGAACAAATACACATATTCTACGAACTCTATCAGATAACACAATATCCTCTTTAGTCTCTTCCATGAGTTAATATAAGGTTTGATTGATAACGACCTAAAGTGTGTACACAACACAACGTACATTAAGTTGCTTAGTACTTTTACACATGGTACTTTGCACATTTAGAATTCTTTTCATATAGATTTAAGGCAATCAATAAGGCTTATCTAATACCACGACAAATACGAGTATACATGATTTGCAATTGTGCATTTAAAAATTGTTCAAGTACTTCTCACAAATAAGTCTAGAAATTTAGTTAGTACAATTATATAACTAATACTCGGACTTGTATGATCTTAGAAATGATAAAAAAAAACATAATGGCGATATTTGGATATAGAAAATTATAGGTTGTGTAATGTAATATACATTTTTGCCTATCACTCTGCTAATGCTGTTTTGTAAAATATGGTGTGGTGATTGATATGTGCTAGGAGTTTATGCTTTAGTAATTAAATTACACTTTACTGACTAAGACTATGTTTATTTGAAAAGAATTGGGATATTAAGAATGAGATTTCATTGCTTTTTTACTATCTTCTTTTTCCATAATGGTCTAGTTGCTAAATGACCCAAAATCATACCAAAAAGAAAAAAACCTTAATCACTTTTGACACATCCAAATAAAAGTCGAAAAACATACTCTAATCTCGTACCAATAAATTCAAATTAATGAATTTGAATATGATATCACGATGTTAGGAGTCAAAAAAAAAAAATCGGTTTAAAATTATACACCTAGATAAAAATTGTTAAAAGAGTGAGAATTAATATAAAAATTTCAAATTCCATACAATTAATAAGAATTTTATGATCATACAATTAAAATTCTCTGAATATACTATATTTAAGCATCAAATAAGCATGACTGGGCTCCATGTTCATACCTCAATTCAACTTATTAGATTCACCTTTTCCTCACTTTACAACATTTTTCCTTCATCTTCTCCTTCTTTTTTGTCCCTTCTTCCTTCCCTTCCCCGTATAGTTTTCAGTATGTGCTAATAATCAATTTCATCACTTTCTAATATTGCGAAAGCTATGGGTAATTGAAATATTCTCAATTTATAAGGAGCTAGTAAGGAATCAAATAATCTATAAATCAAAAATCGTCTCACCACATAATGAATCCAAAATATTGTTCAGTACGCAATTTTCTTCGAAATAAGACCGGACTCGCCCAATTCAAATATGTTCCGCATCACTCTTTTTAGCGATTATTCCAATTTTTGAAAAATAATTTATTTTTATTTTTTACTATCTTAACTCTAACAAATGAATTAGATTACTAAATTCGGTCCAAATTTGAATAAATTTGTGTGTAAATATTGAAAACCATAGGGAGATAAGTGCGAAAATTTAAATCACATGAAGATGTTTGTAAATTAATCTAACCAGAGGGATGCAAATTGTAAGTATCCCTTGTATATACATTCCATTTCATTCTTACTATTTCTTCATGTTTTACCTCTCATGGCTTCCATAATAACATTCAACCTTCATATTACTCATTTCACCAGTAATTTCAACATCAAGAAATGCTTTAAATCACATACCCCCAAACCCCGGATTTCGTATATCCCTCAAACACATAGATCATGGCTCAAATTTAACCAAATTAGAGCGAATCCAACATGCAGTCCAACGAGGTACAAAGGCTAACTTCTAATGCCATTGAAGCTCCGGTCCAAGCCGGAAATTCACCTAATGACATTATTAATCGGTACACCCCCTGAAAAATTTTCTGCATTTGGACACAATGCAAACCATGCACACATTGTTTTAACCAATCTACCCCAATTTTTGACCCGAAAAAATCATCCGCTTTCTCAGAAGTATCATGTTCTTCTAAACTTTGTCAAGCATTACCATCTCCAACATGTAGTAATGGATGTGATTATCTTTACGAGTACGGAGATGAGTCTTCGACACAAGGAGTTTTGGCATCTGAAACATTTACTTTTGGTGATTTCGATAACATTGCGTTTGGATGTGGGGATGATAATCAAGGAGGCGGGTTTGGTCAAGGTGCTGCTCTAGTTGGATTAGGCCACGGAAAATTGTCATTAATGTCACAACTTGGTGGAGAAATATTTTTATTGCTTAACCTCTATTGATGACTCGAGGACATACTAAACTTTTAATGGGAAATTTAGCAAGAATGAATTTTAGTGATAATTCTAAAATTAAAACGACCCCTGTAATTCAAAATCCATTACAACCATCATTTTATTACTTAAATCTAAATGGAATTTCAGTTGGATCATATCTTTACCAATTTGGAATTCGACTTTAGCCCCAAGAAGATGGATGTCGAATTCAACAAATAATAATTTTCTTTTTAAAAAATTTATGGATTTGTCACATTTATTTTCTTGAAAATTTTTAAAAAAATAAATAAAAAAAAAGATTTTGAAATTTAAAAGCAAGACAATTGTAATTAACTAAAAAAATACAATTTAATAAGAGATTAATATAAAACAAGTATCTAGCCAAATGTATAATTTAAGTATTGATTCAAAAAATTGATCACTGACGCAAAGATAAATTCTTTTATTTTTGACTAAACTAGTTATGAATATTAACAAGCTCTAATAACATATCTCTTCTTAATTTCTAGATAACCAAAACAAGCTCTTTGATTATTTCCATTGTTAACAAACAACCCTAAACAAACTCTTAGAATTTAATTTACTAACAACATTAACAACTAGAGAGACTACCAATTCTAGCCAACAAACACACAAGCTCGATTCATTTAGATTAGATTATATATCTTCATTACATAAATTGAAAATATCGTTTATAACCAATTATATTATTTTACCACTAGCATTAAAATATTCAAACAATTAAGAATTTAAAGTTCTAAATGACAGTATATTATTCTGACAATCGAACAACGGCCGTTTGTATCAACGAATCAAAACAATAATCTCAAAAAATATAGAAGATATATAAATAGTGAAGAATAAATAAACGATAAAAATTGATTAAATCTCACAATTCTTAAAAAACCAAAACTTCAATTATCTTCTAGCTGGAAGAATAATATTTAGCAACCCATGACAAAGAGAAGATCGCTTAAAGAGTCTAAGAAGAATAGAAAAACCTATATTTTTTATATAATAGTTGCCCTATTCTGAAAAAAAGAAATCTTATAAAAATAAATATTACTTTTATAGGAATTATAATATTGATACTTTTCTAATAATAATAATGAGTGAATATAATTTTTCAGTTGACATTCATAAATCTTTCCTAATAAATTCGTAACCATATGCCAAAATTTTATGGATTAGCAAGGTGTGGCCACGCTCTAACTGCTAACTTCTTCTTTGAGAATACTGGAAAAATAGAACGTGCTTGCGCTTTAAGTAAAAACTTATTATGGATTTTCACATTTTTGAGCTCCAATTTCTTTTTCCGAAATTTGTGATTTTATGCGAATCATGCTAAGCATTCAATTTTTAACCCATTTTGATCCAGTTCTTCAATCTACTCCACAAAATATGAAACATAATCAAAATCCAAGATTTAATCATTAAAATATGAGGAAATATCACAAATTATATACTTGTTATGCATTGTATCACACGCCAAGAAAATAATGCAAATTTCCCAAATCTTTAATAGAAAATCTACGAGATAACATTGAAATAAATTTGAAAATATAGTGTGAGTCATTGCTAGTTATAATAAGATCGTCAACATATACTAAAAGATATAGCATGATGCCTCTTTGTGAGTATATAAATAATGAAGAATCTGATTTAGGATTTACAAACCCATGATGTATGACAAATAAGCTTAATTCCATGTACCAAGTTCACAGGGCATGCTTAAGGCCATAAATGAATTTTCGAAGTGGTCGTGAAATGGTCCAATTGAGTAATAATGAAGAAAAAAAGAAAATTTCAGAAAAAAAAAAGGAACTGCAACACAGGGCCTCGGCGCCACATTTACTGTGCCGAGGCGTCTGGCCTCAGCCTTTCAGCCCTGCAGATGGCTGAAAGGCAGTGCCACTTCTAGGGCTCCACGGCACCTAATCATTCTATTACTTTTTCTATTAGGCGGTTAGTCAATTGATTGTAGCTATGATCTATAAATAGCACAATAAGAGATCGAATTAAGGGATCTTGTATTCATTTTTAGAGAGCTTGTTCTTAATACATGGTTTGAATGCATTGAGTTATCTTGTTGATGTTAAGTCTTGTAACATCCGTTTCAATTGAATACAATAGTTTGATCTTTTCTTAATTGCTTTCGTGTGTAATTGGATGTGTTTGCATCGGTTTATTTCCCAATAGAATCAACAAAACCCGGTGGCTGAGTCATATAAACCTCATCTAGTAGTGTTCCATGAAGGAATGCATTATTGACATCAAGCTGTGAAGTGGCCAGCCATGGGTCACAGCAAGACAAAGGACGATATGACTGGTTGTTGGTATAATAATAGGACTAAATGTATTATGATATTTCAAAGTGTCCGGTCAGTAAGGTGTTAGAACAGAATGTTCTGGCACACCAATTTGCAACACATATGCAAGTATGAATGCAGTACTGAAAATAAATAACACAGCAAAATATTCACGCAGTTCGGTGCTCACACCTACGTCTACGGGGCCTCGCCCAGATTCAACAATATTTCACTATAAAGATTAAAGATAACAATCAGTAATCGGGATTACACATATTTGGACTCACCTTCCTAAATACTGTCACCGGTGATCGTAAACTTATAGTGAAACCTAAAAACAAGTCCCTTCTTGTTCCCTCTACCTTCCTAAAGAAAGTAAGAAGCTTGTTACTCAAACAAGCAAGCAATACACATAAGTTCTTGATTGCACAAACATCATTCCTTTAAAAATCGTTAAGTTGTAAAGTCTTCTTGAATGAACGTAATCACGAACTGAAAATCGTCTTGAAGATCACGGCTTCTTGATAAATTGATTTTCGTTACCCATGAATGAACCGATAATCCCTTTAAATAATTCAGAGAGATATTCCAATAAAATCTCGGTTCAATATTTAAATCTTTCCATAAATATACGGGAAAGATTATTTTCAAATATTTGATTTTCAAATAAAATATCTTTAGTTTAAAAATCAAATATTTCTTTTAAACCTAATTTCCATACTTCAAATAAATCATGATAATATATACCCGATATTATCACAATAGATACTCCGTATAAATTCTCCAAAATCTTCAAATCAGAATGATAAACGGAAGCACAAACCATAAAAAATATTGCCAATCAGTGTTGCTTAAAAACCTGTTTTAACAATATTCAATTCCAGTTCGTTGATGAAATCCTTTAGCCACTAGACGAGCTTTATGACATTCAATACTACCATCCGATTTTTGTTTCACACGAAAAACCCAATTGCAACCTACAATATTTTGATTCGGACAGAGAAGAACCAAATCCCAAGTTCCATTACGAATCAAGGCATTAAATTCGTCAAACATGGCTGCTTGCCACAATGGTTCACGAATTGCTTGTGTCACACATGTTGGTTCCGGAGATTCAGAAATAGGGGGTTTGGTTGCAGTGAATAAGTGTTTGGGTTTAAATATCTAATTTTGTTACCGAGTGACCATTGTATGGGTGCAGATATTTTGTGGTGGTTGGATGCTTGGTAACTGGGTGGAAGTTGTTGGTGTAGTGGTTGGGGAATTATTGAGTGGGATTGAAGGTTAGGAGGAAGTACCTCTGCATGGAGGAAATCTTTGTTCGCCAGCCAAATTAGGAGAAGATGTCATTATGTTACTTGTAGTGTTAGCAGCGTCCATTGGAAGTAAATTATGGTTTGGAGTATAAGGCACCATAGAGTTAATAGGTACCAAGTATGGTGTGGGAGAACATGCTATCCATTGAGAATTGATACCAAGATAGTGGGTGTGGGAGTTAGGCTAGTAGTGGAGAAAGGGAATTGATGCTCATCAAATATGACGTGCCTTGAAATGTATATTTTCTTTGAGATGGGTTCATAGCACAAATAAGCACTTTGTGACTTGGAGTATCCAAGAAAGACACATACTTTAGATTTTGGCGCAAGCTTATGAGAAGCATATGGTTTGAGCGAAGGATAACATAAACACCTGTATGGTTTTTCGTGGAGCAAACATTCAATGGGAGATCGGAGTTGAAGAATTGGAGTTTGTTAAAACAGAGTTTGAAGCAACACTATACTAGCAGTATTTTTGACGTTGGCTTCCGCTTGATATTCTGATATGAAGAATTAATGAGAAATATTAGTAGAATATTTAGTTGATGATATAGAACAAATATTTTCAAGATTCTCGGAAATGTGGAAACTAGAAAATAGGAAAAATAATCCTTCTAAAATCAAGGAAATGTTTGATTTTCAAAAATAAGATTTTTATGGAAGATTTTGATTTTTGAAATGAGATATTTATGGAAAAGTTTCCTTAATTATGATTGACAAAACATCCTCATTATATATAAGGATGTTTCGTTACAATCAAGTTAACTGAAATGTTTATCCAGAATGGCATGCTAAAGAAGACTAATTTCAGTTCTCATACATTTGTTCATGAATCCAAGACGAATCAACGAATTTATCATGGAACGGTGTTTTACAATCAAAGACGTTTACTCTTATTGCATGTTTGTTGTGTAACAAGCTTTCATACTTTCTATAAGGAGGTAGAGGGAACAAGAGATGACTTGTTTCTAGGTTTCACTGTAAGGTTTACTAACATCGGTGACAATATTTAGGAGAGAGAATCCGAGTCTGTATAATTTCGATTAGTGCTTGTAAATTTTATTTGATAGTGAAACTTTGTTGAATCTGGGCGAGGCCCCGCAGACGTAGGTGTGAGCACCGAACTACGTGAACATTTTTGTTGTATCGTTTATTTTATGTACTGCATACATACACACATACGGTGTATTAGTTGGTATTCCAGAATATTTTGTTTCATCACCTCACTAACCATACCTTTCAACTGGTATCAGAGCCGGTGCACCAGCCGGTTCTTGGTGTGATTATGGACGTCTGGTCAAACATGGACACACTAAAGGAAGGAGGATCTATATCGAGACCCCCACTATTGGATGTGTCAAATTATGCGTACTTGAAGGCGAGGATGAGAGCTTTTATCAAAGCCATTGATGAAAAGGCTTGGCGTGTTATGATCACAAGATGGACACCACCAACCGATGAAGATGATGAGGGAAAAAGTGATGAAAAAAAAGAAAAATCATGGACAGAAGAGGAGGATAGGCTTGTCGGTACAACTCTCGAGCTCTTAACGCAATTTTTAATGGTGTTGATATGAACCAATTCAAGCTCATCTCAACATGTGAGTCAACATATGAGGCGTGGATCACTCTTCAAACAACACATGAAGGAACACCGGCTATTCAACTGTCAAATCTTCAAATGTTGACCACTAGGTTTGAAAATTTATACATGACCGATGATGAAACTATTTCATACTACAATGCAAAAATATGTGACATTGCAAACGAAGCTTTTGCCCTGGGTGAAAAATTGTCTGAAGGAAGATTGATGAGAAAGGTGTTAAGATCTCTACCCGAAAAATTTGCCATCAAAGTTGTAGCAATTGAGGAAGCAAAAGATATTGACAAGATCAAACTTGATGAGCTGATGGGATCCCTCAGAACATACAAGATGAATCTGAATGCAAACAGAAGAGATAAGGATAAGAAAGAAAGAAAGTGTTGTTTTTCAGGTCTCCAGCCAGTGAGAACACCTTTCCGGGAACACTACAACCATGGAAGACCTAGAAGAAAAATTTGCATTGATGACCAAGGACTTCAACGAAACTTGTAGAAGATTCAACCGGAAGAACAGATTCAGTGATAAAGAAGGAGCTGGTATAAAAAGTGGAGATAATACAAATACACCAGAAGGTGAACAAAGAACTAAAAAAAGGGATCCAATGCCATGAATGTGAAGGATTTCGGCATGTGCAAGCAGAATGTGCTAACACACTGAAGAAAAAGAAGAGATCTTTTAATGTCTGCTAGAGTGCTAATGAATCAGAAAGCAGTGAAGAGGAAGAAGAATAATGTGTTAGTAATCATGTTGCACTTAGTGCAGGTACTAGCACGAGTGTTACTGCGGATGATGTTGCAACACCAACGGAACTTAACACTACTGAAGAAGAATACAGTGACAATGAAGATGAATTCACAGAGAAAAACCTACTGGGTACGTATAAGATCATGCTCGACAACTGGAAGATAGTTTGTGTAGCCAACAAGAATTTGAGGATGCAAATTGATCAACTTAAAAATGAGAAGAGCACATGAATGAGTACATAGATCTGTCAGATGCTCAAACAGAAAAATTAAGAAACGCTGAAGCCTGAAGCCAAAAATATTTTACACCGGCTAGGCACGGGAAGTGGAAAGTTGACTAAAATCTTGAGCATGGGGAAAAGGAGTGGTGACCTACATGGACTAGGCTATGTTGATTGAAGACATACTTCAAAAAATGTGTTTGTGAAAGAAAGGCTAAACAAATCAAGTGTTTCTCACAGGAAAGCAAAGATATAAAAGAAGATTTGCTAATATTGTGGTGTCCCCGGACACATTAGACCTAAGTGCTACAAATTTATGTATGATCTAAGAAACAAAAACACTTTTGCTACTCAAAGGAACACTTCCAAGAAGATCTGGATAAGAAAGGATTCTCATATACTTTTTGCTACTCA